>CM056052.1:295072818-295282246 GCA_029574335.1 Rana kukunoris
TAACAATTGATGTGGGCACAGTGGAAACAATTGATGGCATGGCACAGTGGCTGCGTTTGATGGCAAAATGGCTGCGTTTGATGGCACAGTGGTGACAATTGATGGGCACAGTGGTGACAATTAATGGCATGGCACAGTGGCTGTGTTTGGCATGGCACAGTGGCGACAATTGATGGCACAGTAGCTGCGTTTGATGGCATGGCACAGTGGTGACAATTGATGGCACAGTGGCTGCGTTTGATGGGCACAGTGGTGACAATTGATGGCATGGCACAGTGGCTGTGTTTGGCATGGCACAGTGGCGACAATTGATGGCACAGTGGCTGCGTTTGATGGCATGGCACAGTGGTGGCAATTGATGGGCACAGTGGCGATAAATGATGGCACAGTGGCTGCGTTGCATCGCACAGTGGCTACATTTGAAGGCCTGGCACAGTGGCGACAATTGATGGCACAGTGGCGACAATTGATGGGCACAGTGAGGCTGCAATTGTTTCTTTGTTTGTTTGTTAGCGCCCCCCAAAAAATTTTGAGCACCAGCCGCCACTGCTCCTGATGATCCCGATGATCGGCTGTTTTTGTGTTCAGTGATGTTGAACATGAAAACAAGCATCCAAGCATGGAAACAGTACAACATTGCAACAATTGAATGTGATGCTTAAAGCGGAGGTCCACCCGTTTACCCAAATACTGCAGCTGCTGACTTTAAAAAAATAGACACTTACCTGTCCAGCGTGCCCGCGATGTCAGCAGACGATGCTAAGCAATCGATCTATACTGTAGAGTCATTCGATCCGTCATTCCACACGTTGCATGTATATAGGATAACTTGGTCTCTGCAAAACATTCCGGTTAGAGTAACATCACAGCGAGATAATTTGCGTAGCTTGATACCATAATGGGTAAGATTCTTTGAACATTTGCTCAACCCAACTGCCAAATAATGAGAAAAAATTATTCAGCGCTGCAATAAACAACTAAAACTATGTAAGCCAGCACTTAAGGTCAAATTCAAATAAAATACCTCCGTTGAGGTATTTTATTTGAATTTGACCTTAAGTGCTGGCTTGCATAGTTTTAGTTGTTTATTCCAGCGCTGAATAATTTTTTCTTATTAGTTCACTGACCAATTCATTTATATTTGGCTGCAGGAAATGGATGTTTTCTCTTATCTAGAGAATCGTGAGATCACTCTCACTGATGTTTTTTCAGAGACCGCTGTGGCTTCTGATCTAGGAGATCTCAATTTTGCTTTTAAAAAATTGGGGCATTTTTTTTGACAAAAAGATTAAAACCTGGTGGGATATTGTCACCTTTGAACAGTATCTTGTGACCAAAATCATCCCTAGGCGTCTAAGGTGGGATTTGCCACCCAATGACGGGTTAATGGATGACAAGTCTATTAAAGAATGGTTAAATTTCTTTACAGAAAAGGGTTTTGATCTTATTAGATTTTTGTTATCCCGCAAGCAGCGGAAGAAATTATGGCTAGAGAGTCAGATCAAAGAGATCTCTGACCGTATTGAACCTCATAAAGATACCTCTGAGTTCATTCGCCTCTCTAGAGAGCTTAAAATTAAGCTTGTCAAATGGGATAAGGAGACCCAGGACAAAAAACGTAAGAAGTTCCTGCGAGATGTAAATGATTTTGGGGTACCGAATGTATACAAATGGCAATCTCTCAGCTCTTTGTCATCGGCACAAGCTCAATCTGTATCAATGGATACTACTGAACCAACCCCTTCTACGTCATTTCAAGTTAATCAGGGACCTGGGTTCAATTCCACTGATGGATTGAGAGACAGGACCCCTTTGAGATCATCCACTTCCACCAATAGGGGGGGTGGTGTCCCTAAAGGGAAGGGTACAAATAAGAAAGGGAGAAGTAGAGGTGGTTACCAAGCAGGTAGACTCCCCCAATCTCCAAGACCTGAGTACCAGGCTAATCCCCCCTGGAGAACGGTATAAAAGTGATCACAAATAAAATGAAAGCAATACCCTTTCCCGCATTGCTTTCATTTTATTTGTGATCACTTTTATACCATTGACTTTTTCCACTCACGTGGTTTGTTGGGACTACACCATTCTTTTATAACTTATGTGTGTTATTATTATTTTCATGTTTCACAGCGCTACATTTATTTCCACATTTCCATTCAATTTTTGTCAAATTGTAGTGTAGCTGCTTTAGTTTTATTTTTTAGTTTCCTTTTCACCTTGGTTAGCGCAATATTTTTCTTTATTTGTATTTCACACTGCCCTGGATTTGTTTGTTTTTGTTCTGTGTGTCTATTTCTACTTTGCAGAAACATGAAGCCAGTTCAAAAGTGAAACTAACCTGCAGGCACATTATATGATTGATTTGTATCTATTTTTAATCATTTTGAAAATGAATCAGTTAACTTTTATGTCTCTATACCCTGTAAACAGTCATTTCAGCAAAACATTTTTTTCCTTTAGTGACCCTTTAAGTAAGTTCGGTCACAAAAGCTGTTGGGCTAAAAAAATGTTTTAGCTAAACGTCAGCTTTAAAGAAGAGAATGTTGGAGAGTTCAGTATTGATGTGCATAGCATCTCAAGGCCAAAGGGTAAAGGAGGGGTGGGGTAAGGATGTGGGAGAAGTATAAGAAGATGTGTGGAAAGGGGAGTGTTTACAACCCTTCCTGTTGGACCACTAAAGCTTCTTATATGGCAGTAGTGGGGAACAGAGGTAGAGGGTGAAACTCTATTTGCTGAAAATGAGGGCCCTTAGGGAGTCAGTTGAGATTTAAATAGTATCTCCAACAATTGTTTTTTAGATTAGCTTAGTAATGGTCTAAAGTCAAAAAGAGTTACTACCATTAGGAGATGAGTAGACTCCTTAGTGATCGCAATACTTATTCAGTATTGCGGGGTGACCCTATGGTAAAATATAAAAATGAGTTACACTCTTTGGTAGAGGATGGTAAAGGCAAGGGTATCTTGAACAGTAAGGAGGCAACTTACTTGGATCCTTTTTATTTTCGGACTCCCATTGTATATTTTTTGCCTAAATTACATAAAAATGCAGAACGGCCCCCCGGCCGCCCTATAGTGAACGGAATAGATTCAGTAACATCTCGGCTTGGACAGTATCTGGATGTGTTCTTACAACCCCTGGTATGTAAATTGCCAGCATACCTCAGGGACACAAAGCAAATTATCCAGATACTTGATACCATCCCTTGCACTCCCAACACTATCTTGGTGACTGCAGATGTTGGGTCGCTCTATACGATCATTGATCATGAGGCAGCTTTGTCCTCGGTTCGTTGGGCATTGGAGTCCACCGACCTAAGTTATGATCATGTGCGTTTTCCTGCTGGACAGTCTTAGATTTTGTTTATTAAAGGGGTTGTAAAGGTACACGTTTTTTTACCTTAATGCATCCTATGCATTAAGGTAAAAAAACATCTCACAGCACCGCCCCCCCCCCGAGCCCCCGTTGTACTTACCCGACCGTTCGAATCTCCCGGGCGCGTCCACGTCGTCCTCTTCGGTTCCCAGCCTGGCCGTTGATTGGCTAGGCTGGGCGGATTGATAGCAGCGCAGCCATTGGCTAGCGCTGCTGTCAATCAGAGCGGATGACGCGGCGCGCCGGGGCGGAGCCGAGTGATACAGTCGGCGGCTATGGCCGCCGCTGTATCACGGGAGCGCGCTCGCAAAAGCTTTCCTCCATGCGAGCGCCCTCGCATGAAGAGGGAAAGCTTTTGCGAGGAGGAGCCCAGACAGCCGCCGAGGGACCCCAGAAGACAGCTTTCCGGGCCACTCTGTGCAAAACGAACTGCACAGTGGAGGTAAGTATAACATGTTTGTTATTTTTTTTAAACAAAAGCCCTGAGTTTAGTGTCCCTTTAAGTAATTATTTTTGGTACAGCAGAGAATTTTTCCTGCAACAATGCGGAGTTGCAATGGGAGCCCGTTTCGCTAACATCTTTATGGCCCACTGGGAGCGTGATGTGGTGTTCAATGATAGGCCACCACAGTTACTGTGTTATCGAAGGTATATCGATGACCTGATGATGGTTTGGGATGGTGATTTATCCTCACTACAGCAATTCATGTGTAAACTTAATTCTAACACCAAGAATATAGTTTTAACTTGGACAGTTTCCCATGAAAAAATCAACTTCCTTGACTTGGAAATTTTTAAGTCTGATAACATGTTGCTCACCAGAAATTACTTTAAGACAGTGGACCGTAATGGATACATCCCGCTAAATAGCTGCCATCATCGTCTGTGGCTATGTAACATCCCACAAGGGCAGTTCGTGAGGTTGCGCAGGAACTGCACTCTTGAGTCAGACTATCTCATGCAGTCACAAGAGTTATCCACCCGGTTTGTATCTAAAGGCTACTCTCGTCCTCTAATCGCCCAAGAGATTGAGAAAGTCAGGGCCCCCAAAGAGGAGCTCTATTGTAATTGACAAACCTCCTAATGTAGATAAGGAACATGCTAATTTCAAAATGTTGCTGGATTTCAATATCCAGCATAAGAAATTTGAAAAAATAGTGGCCAAGCATTGGCCCATTTTGAAAGGGGATGGTATTTTGGGTCCTGCACTTCCGGATTGCCCTCAATTTATCTACAGAAAGGCTCCCTCCCTGAGAGATAGCCTCGCTCCAGGTGTCATTGATCCACCAATTGTGGCACAGCACAACCTTTTTGATTTCTTATCAGGTTTTTATGCCTGTGGTCGCTGTGCAACCTTCAAGCATGTCAAACAGCGCATTAAGAAGCAAAAAAGTTTTTGTTCTAATGTGACACATGTAGAATACCCCATAAAACAGCTGATCACATGTGATACGATCGGCGTAGTGTACATGCTCAAGTGTGAGTGTGGTTTACAGTATGTTGAACGCACCTCGCGTGCATTGCATGTGAGGGTCGGAGAACATATCAGCAATATAAAAAGGGGAATCAGGAGCCACAGTGTCTCCAAATACTTTAGGCAGTGTCACCAGAGAGACCCTAGAGGGTTGAAATTCTGGGGCATTGAGAAAGTGTCAAAACATTGGCAAATATCCACTATATCCGCCAATTAAGCCAGCGTGAGTCCTATTGGATTTATGAGACCAAGGTTTCCTCGCCAGCCGGCTTAAACGTGGAATTTGATCTAAATTGCTTTATTTCTAACAGATAGTGTTTGCATGTTTTTGTATATGTATTTTTCTTTTCTAATTTTGTATGTGTCTGCTCAGTATTTATTCTTGACATGTCTGCTCTTAAATGAGGGTTGGACCCTGAGGGGTTAATGTATAAGAAATATTGTATTTATATATATATATTTTTGTATTGGGTATACGATCACAGATGACGACCACATTTTTTAATTTTTTTAATTTTTTTTTTTTATATTTTATATATATTTTTTATTAAAGGTTAATCTCTTATTAAGAGGATTTTATTAATACTTTTAATAATTTTTAATATGTATTAACGATCATTGATATTGCATATCTATGGCGGTTTGTTCTATAGCCTGTTTATTAATGCCCATACTGTCAGCCCCCTGTCAGTGCATACATTACATCAGTGTTTGATGTTTTGTGGTGGATGAGCTATGGGAGTGTTTTTGGGCTGTGTGAGAGCAAGATGACCATAACAGGGAGGGTAGGGTGGGAAGATACTCGCCTCCTGTCTTCATTTAACCAATATTTTCCGTCACAAGCTAGGAAAATCTCGAATTATATTTCAGACAGGAGGCTCATATCTTGCATGTTTAAAGCTAAGCGTACTTATTCTATACACCAGGGCAAAATATCAGAGTATGTATACATATACCGAGTGTAAGTAAATTACAACAGCTTGTACGATAACTAGGTACCCACTCTAGGGCGTAAGAACTGACAAGGATACATGGGATTCAGGCCTGAAGTAAAATTCCCGAAAGGTAGATTCCGACGACCAGTCGGCCGCCAATAAGAGGTCCGATAAGGAACCCCCCGTGGAAATCACCTAGTGGCCATCGCCCCCCTGGTCGAGTGAGCGCCAAACACAGTTAAATCTATGCCTGATAATTCCATTACTAGACGAACCCACCTGGCCAGAGTGGCCGAAGTCACCGGGAGGTGAGGTCGCACATAAGAGACCAACAATTGTGATAGGGTAGGAGAGCGAAGAGTCGCCGTACGCGATTCGTAGGCTTGAAGGCAACGTACCACGCAAAGTTGCGGGTGAGAAGGAAAGAACGGGTAAAAAACCGAATGAAGTTGAGTCTTGGTTCTGCGCACTACCGAGAATCTAACCCCTTCCGGCGAAAACTGACGGCGCGAAACGTCTAGGGCTCTGACGTCCGAAACTCTTTTTATAGACACTAGGCAAAGTAACATGGTGAGCTTGAGGGAAAGATCTCGCAGGGAAAGCAGGTGATTGTCTTCCCAGGTAGAGAATAGCTGAAGTACTTTGGTCACATCCCAAGTGGATTGGTAGCGAGGTTTAGGAGGACGGGTAAGCCTAGCCCCGCGGAGGAGACGACACACCAAGGGGTGTCTCCCGACAGGGAGGGACTCTACGGGAAGGTGGTATGCCGATATAGCGGATCTGTACACATTAAGTGAATTGTATGCCTTTCCCGAGTGAAAAGCTTCAGCCAGGTAGTTGACAATCGTGTTCACAGGAGCTCGAGTGGGATCAACTTGTCGTTGATCACACCAACGAACCCATAATCCCCAGGCAGATCGGTATGCCGATCTAGTCCCAGGGGCCCAGGCCAGGGCGAGAAGGTCTCTAGCTGAAGATGAAAGTCCATCACTGGAGTCTGACGTCCCGAGACCAACCATGCCAGCAGAGGCAATCTGCCTTCCAGTAATAGCGGGTGAGCATCCCCGACAGGATTGGTCAACAGGTGGGTCGAGTGAGGGAGGAGTCTGGGATAATCGATCGACATACCCAGAATCATGGGAAACCATGGTTGAGCTGGCCACCACGGAGTGATAAGGGCTACCGTGGCCGCCTGATTGGCTACGTGAAGGAGCATTCTGGTTATCATGGTGAAAGGAGGGAACGCATAGTGTAACCCTGCGGGCCATGTCTGAAGGAGTGCGTCCGCCGCAATCGCTTCTGGATCCGGCCTCCAGCTGTAAAAGCGGGGTAGTTGGCGATTGAGCCTCGATGCGAACAGGTCCGTGTGAAAGGGACCCCACAAGGTGTGGATTGCTAGAAACACCGATCTGTCCAGCATCCAGTCGCTCGTATCGGTCAGGTAACGGGAGTTCCAGTCTGCCACGTCGTTGGAAGTTCCCGGAATATATTCCGCTAGAGGGGTGATGTCGCGTGAAAGACAGAAATTCCAGAATTCTGATGCCAAATTGGCCAGAACTTTGGATCTCGATCCCCCCAGGCGATTGACATACTGGACTGCCGCCACATTGTCCATGCGTATAAGAACGCAACATCTGGATCTCTGTGACAGAAAACTCTTGACGGCGAAAAATGCTGCCAGGAGTTCTAACGCGTTGATATGAAGGGTAGCTTCCTCCGCTGACCATGTCCCCCCAGTGGAGACAGGGCCACAGCGAGCTCCCCATCCTAGACGGCTCGTGTCTGATTCCAGAATGATGTCTGGTCGGGGCGTGAAAATGGCCTTGCCGTTCCATTCTACCGCGTATCGGAGCCACCAACGTAATTCCGCCTCCGAATCCGGACAAAGGGAGATTTTGTCCGAGTAGCGGAGGCCCTGTCTCAGGTGAAGAGTTTTCAGCCGTTGGAGAGCCCGATAGTGTAGAGGAGCCGGGAAAATTGCTTGAATGGAAGCGGATAAAAGGCCGACCATGCGAGCAAGAGTCCTCAGAGAAATGAGGCGTTTCCGGAGAATCGTATTGATTTCTTTCCGGATCAGGGCCAGCTTGGCACTGGGCAAACGCAATACCGCGTGTGTGGTGTCCACCGAGAACCCTAAAAATTCCACCACCTGGGACGGTTGGAGAACTGATTTGTCGAGGTTGATGAGGAAACCCAATTTTTCCAAAAGTGATACTGTCCAGTGTTTGTGTAATTCGGCTTGCGCCTTTGAATGAGCCATGATAAGTATGTCGTCGAGATAGATGATAAGCCGAACGCCCCTGCGGCGGAGGGTGGCTATCACCGGTTTCATCACCTTGGTGAAGCACCAAGGGGCTGAAGACAGTCCGAAGGGCAGACAAGTAAACTGCCACATGTGGTCTCTCCATTGAAATCTCAGGAATTGTTGGGATGACCGGTGCATAGGTATCGTCAGATACGCATCTTTGAGGTCTATTTTTACTAGCCAGTCCCCTTGAATTAAAAGGTCCCTCAACATGTGAATCCCTTCCATTTTGAAGTGACGATACGACACAAATTGGTTCAAATCCCTGAGATTTATCACAGGTCTGTATCCCCCATCCTTTTTTCGTACCAGAAAGAGATTGCTCACGAACCCGGGAGACCTGGGGTCCACCTCTATCACTGCACGTTTTGCGATGAGGTCCTGGAGTTCTCTGTCTATGAGATACACATTGTCTTCTGAAAAATGTATGGGATTTAGGGGCACCAACCTGTTTGGTTGTGATGTTAGTTCTATGCAATAACCGTTGACTACGGCCAGAACCCATGGGTCTGCCGTAATCATGGACCAGGCGTGGATAAAATGTCTCAACCTGCCCCCCACCGGTATGACAGAATGGCATTTTCCCAGTAAACTCACCGGATGGACGGGATCGTGGGAAACCTCTGCCGCCGCGTCCTCTCCATGGACGTCCTCTGGGAGGGAAGAATGGAGCTGGTTGAACCATTGGGGTGGAGTATAGTTGCTGCGCGGGAGCGTAAAATTGAGCCGGTGTTCTGGGGGAGGCCCTGTAATAATTTCCTCGGCCGGCAGATCGGCCTCTACCTCTGCCAGCCCTATTAAAAACTCTAGCTCCAGAGTTTGACTTTTTGAGGGAAAATTGAGCCTTGTCCAGACTGTTAAAAAGTCCAACGAAGCGATTTATATTTTTGACCAAATCGTCTCCGAATAGCAGACCCTCGGCTGAGGGACCCGGTTCTGATTCAGCTAAGTGCGACAACTGGGGGTCAAGCCTCATCAATATAGACCTGCGCCGTTCAATGGCGCAGGTTGTGTTAGCTGATCCTAGCAGGCATATGGCCCGTTGTGCCCAGCCACGTAATTGGACCAAGTCAATAGGTTCCTCTGAGGTGACTGCCTGTTCGGACAGGTTGAGAATTTTCGTTAGTGGGCCCAAGAGGTCCAGGACGTGGTCCTGGATCGTTTTGAACGAACGTTCAATCCCCTTTTTTGAAAATTTTCCTGCCTTGGTCAGGTACTTTAATAAGACCGGATCGATCTCGGGTGTGGCTGCCACTTTGTTGGGGATGGACGGCCTGGGGCATTCTGCACGCAATTTGTTTCTATTGGATTTATCCAGAATCCGCCTTACCCAGTGCTCCACGTATTGGGATACCTGGGGAAGAGGGGCCCAATCCCCAGAGCGGGGGTGAATAATCAACTCCGGATTAAAGAAGGGCTCTCCTAGAGAGTCTAATATCGCCTCTGATGGGGCATCCGGATTGGCTTCCATGTTTGTAGCCATTTGCCCAGCCTCCTCTGTGTCTGAATCAGAATCTCTTGCTGAAGTGTGTAAGGACTCGCCCGAGTCGTCATCCGAATCCTCAATAAATGAGTCGGGTTTTTCCCGGAGGGATGACATTAGCTTCTTAGATGGGTACTCCTTGGTTATCAAGGGTCGCATAATTGTAGGATGGCTGGGTCGGCAGGCCGAGGAAGGTCCTGCCTCACGCATCAATTCTACTTCCCCTGCCGGGGAGTCGATATAAGTCGCAGTATGTTTGCGCTTACAAGAGGCCTTGCCCGATTTTTCCTTTACAGGTAGCGTGGGCTGGGTAGAGGTACGAGGGGCAGCAGGAGCTAAAGCAGCCTGTATGGATTGTGTTATTAACACTTGAATTTGTGCTGCGGTGAGCATCTGTGGGGTTTCCACATTGGTTTCAGGTTCCATGTCATCCTGTATCTTATTATGTGACATGATGTCAATAGATTGTTAGTGATTGTAACTCTGTAGTACTGTAGGGATAGGGGATGCGCTCAGTACGGTCTAGATATAGGGTAACTGTAACTGGGTAGAATACCCAGTAAGCCAAGTATAGGGGAGGACAGTACAGCACCCGGAATGAGGTTCCGCCCTACCGCTCCGCTCCGCTGCAGCCGCCGAATGATTTCCAGCGCGGGCTTGCAGGGAGAACGGCGCTGCCGTGTGACGTCACGGCGATCCGATAGGTTGGTTAGCCAGGAGGAGAGTGAGAGGGAGAGCGAGAGGAAGAGCGAGAGAAGGCGGGGACGCGCCGTGCATAGGCGCGCCCCTCCTATGAACAGCGCGCTGAACCTGTGAGGAGATGGCGCTCACAGAAGACGGCGCAGTACAAAATAAAATAGAATAACATGCGGTGTGGCACTAAAAACCGGGGCACACACCGGTAGAACGTAGGAATAAGAATAATAATATAATATAACAATAATATAATAATATAATATATATAATAACAGTGAGAATTAAATTGGTACTTATCTGACTATGAGCAGAAAGAAAGAGGAAGTGCAAGGAAGTACTCAGCCTTCTTATAGGGTCCGTAGGGAGGAGGGGCCGTTACACTGAGGGCTGCTGGGATTTGTAGTCCCACACAGTTGTTCTTATGTTTATTCTTCTTTTAAAAAAGTTATTTAAGATTCTGCTATGGGCATTAATAAAGAAAGATTAATGCAAGATATGAGCCTCCTGTCTGAAATATAATCAACAATATTTCTGGAGAGGTCTATGTTAATCAGAAAAGAGGAAAACCGAAAAATCATGGAGGCAGGGTGCCAGAGGTAAGAGAAGAAGAGAAAAGAAGCAAGAAGAGTGAAAGGTGGGTCCATCCGGGAATCCTTGGTCCGTCGTCTGAATAGATAGCTTTATGTCTTGGGGCCTTTAGGTAGGCGAGCCAAGGGGACCATGTTTTCTTGAAGAGGGGTTGTTTGTCATTTAGAATGCTCACTATTTTCTCATTTAACATGATACAATTTAATTTGCGTTTCTACAAGACTATGGGGGTGATTTACTATTGAAGCTGCGCTGCGCCGGTACATGCCTTAATACGTGCGCTGGATGAAGCCTTACTTAGGCGCATGAACCGGCCGCAGCAGCAGCGCGATGCAATTGATAAGTAAAGCCGCCGCCGAACTCCCTGTATAAGTCTATGGGGGAAATCTTAATTGTGAATTTTAAAGGCTAATCTGCAAGTTTTGTCCTAAAAAGTGTTTGGGGACCTCAGTCCTGCCCCAGGGGACATGTACCAATTCTTTTTTTATTTTTTAAAATGGCCGTTTTTTCGGGAGCAGTGATTTTAATAATGCTAAAAGTGCAACAATAAAAGTGTAATTTTTCTTTAAATTTCGTACTATGGGGGGCTCTAATGTCAGCATGTGAAAAAGCGCATGTTTCCCGTCGTTAGAACTGTCTCTGCCCAAAATGACATTTTTCAAAGCAAAAAAGCTGTTTAAAACTGACTCGCGGCAATAATGAATTGTCAGCTCCGGGCAATTGCAGGAGAATTCATTCATTAAAAAAACGAAAAAAAAAGCGTGGGGGTCCCCCCAAATTCAATAACCAGACCCTTTAGGTCTGGTATGGATATTAAGGGGAACCCCGCCGTCAATTTAAAAAAAAAATGACGTGGGGTTCCCCCCAAATATCCATAACCAGACCCTTCAGGTCTGGTGTGGAATTTAAGGGGAACTCCACCCCAAATTTAAAAAAAAAATTGGGTGGAGTCCCCCCTAAAATCCACACCAGACCCCTTATCCGAGCACGTTGACCTGGCCGGCCGCAGAAAAGAGTGGGGGACAGAGCGCGGCCCCCCCCTCTCCTGAACCGCACCAGGCCACATGCCCTCAACATTGGGAGGGTGTTTTGGGGTACCCCCCAAAACACCTTGTCCCCATGTTGATGAGGACAAGGGTCTCTTCCCCACAACCCTTGCCCGGTGGTTGTGGGCGTCTGCGGGCAGGAGGCTTATCGAAATCTGGAAGACCCCTTTAACAAAGGGGCCCCCCAGATCCCGCCCCCCCTGTGTGAAATGGTAATGGGGTACCATTTCACCAAAAAAAAAAATGTAAAGGGTTAAAAACGACAAGAGCCGGTTTTTGACAAGTCCTTTATTATCTTCTTTCTTCTTCTTTTCTTCTTTCCTTCGGGTTTCTTCCTCCATCTTCTTCTTCTTCCTCTGCTTCTGTCTTGGGTCTTCTATTCCCGCATCTTGACCGACGTGTTCTTCCATCTTCTTCTCCTTCCGCTGTCCTTCTCGTCCGCATCTTCTTCTTCTTGTTCTTCTTCGCCGGAGCCGCCGCTTCCAATTGAAATCCCCGCTGTCTGCCGGACCACGCCCCCCCTCTGACGCCACGGGCAAGCTCTTAGGAGTGTGCTGAAGGTGCGTCAGAGGTGGGCGTGGTCACATGTCAGAGGGCGGGCAATTCAATTGGAAGCTTGTGCGCGGCTTCTTCTTTGCCGGAGTCGCCGCTTCCAATTGAATTGCCGAGAAGGACAGCGGAAGGAGAAGAAGATGGAAGAACACGTCGGTCAAGATGCGGGAATAGAAGACCCAAGACAGAAGCAGAGGAAGAAGAAGAAGATGGAGGAAGAATGTACCCCATTACCATTTCACACAGGGGGGGACCGGGATCTGGGGGGCCCCTTTGTTAAAGGGGTCTTCCATATTTCGATAAGCCTCCTGCCCGCAGACCCCCACAACCACCGGGCAAGGGTTGTGGGGAAGAGACCCTTGTCCTCATCAACATGGGGACAAGGTGTTTTGGGGGGCACCCCAAAACACCCTCCCAATGTTGAGGGCATGTGGCCTGGTGCGGTTCAGGAGAGGGGGGGCCGCGCTCTGTCCCCCCCTCTTTTCTGCGGCCGGCCAGGTCAACATGCTCGGATAAGGGGTCTGGTGTGGATTTTAGGGGGGACTCCACGCCATTTTTTATTTTATTTGGGGTGGAGTTCCCCTTAAATTCCACACCAGACCTGAAGGGTCTGGTTATGGATATTTGGGGGAAACCCCACGTCATTTTTTTTAGAAAATTGACGGCGGGGCTCCCCTTAATATCCATACCAGACCTAAAGGGTCTGGTTATTGAATTTGGGGGGACCCCCACGCTTTTTTTTTGGTGTTTTTTATGAATGAATTCTCCTGCAATTGCCAGCAGCCGACAATTCATTATAGCCGCAAGTCAGTTTTAAACAGCTTTTTTCCTTAAGAATGTAATTTTTCACATGCTGACATTACACCCAGGGCCGCCATCAGGGGGGTACAGGCAGTACACCTGTAAGGGGCCCGGGGGTCCAGAGGTGCCCAGATGCCTGGAGGCCCCCAGCGCCCCAGATTGTAACCCCCCTCTTTTTTTTTTATATATATTTTTTTGTTTATTTTTTTATTATTTTTTATTAAAGGGCCAATTTTTGGAATTTAATTTTTTTTTAGCAGTCCAGAGGTCCCCAGGGCCCCGGGTGGCAACCCCCCATATTTTTTGTTATTAAAGGGCCAATGTTTTTTTAGGGGTCTGGAGGTCCCCAGTGGCCCGGAGATCCCAGGGCTCCAGATGACAACCCTCCCCCCCCCTTTTTTTAAAAAAAATACAAAAAATTATATATTTTTATATTTCTTTTGTTATTTTTTTAACATATATATATATATATAACAGAAATGCATTCAAAGTCCAAAATAAATCATTTAAGAGATAAATGCAAAACAGCGCTAAATATGGATATAAGTGTCCAACTCCACCATAAAGTAGGCAAAAGGATGGAAAATCTTGATATAGCCAAAGTCTGTGTGTTTATCCCAAAAAAATAGTGTCAGATACAGAGAAAGGAAGCGTGCACCAGCCTGCCCACTCTCAATCCACCACGTGTTGGAATCAAAGTCCCCGCAGGGGTTCAAACTCACCGAACAGACAATAATATCAGGCACTTCATATATAATCGGTCACTGATCGAATTTCCATCCAATGGGGATCACTTGCATGGAGTTAACCTCATAAAGGTGGGATATTGAAACAAACAGAGGAAACAAATATAGTGTAACTCAATTTATTAAAAAGCCCCTTTCCAGCAAGTATCCCAAAAAAGTCCTACGTACAAGAAAAACATTAACAATGGACAATGTATGTATCACATCACCGGTCAGGCGTCCTCAACGCGATCACCGAAAGGTTTCCCAGCAGATCAACTCTTCCTGGTTCCTACAGTGTGGCGTGGATAACATAACATACCAGGCGTAGCATGCAGCTATCTGCATGCTACGCCTGGTATGTTATGTTATGTTATCCACGCCACACTGTAGGAACCAGGAAGAGTTGATCTGCTGGGAAACCTTTCGGTGATCGCGTTGAGGACGCCTGACCGGTGATGTGATACATACATTGTCCATTGTTAATGTTTTTCTTGTACGTAGGACTTTTTTGGGATACTTGCTGGAAAGGGGCTTTTTAATAAATTGAGTTACACTATATTTGTTTCCTCTGTTTGTTTCAATATCCCACCTTTATGAGGTTAACTCCATGCAAGTGATCCCCATTGGATGGAAATTCGATCAGTGACCGATTATATATGAAGTGCCTGATATTATTGTCTGTTCGGTGAGTTTGAACCCCTGCGGGGACTTTGATTCCAACACGTGGTGGATTGAGAGTGGGCAGGCTGGTGCACGCTTCCTTTCTCTGTATCTGACACTATTTTTTTGGGATAAACACACAGACTTTGGCTATATCAAGATTTTCCATCCTTTTGCCTACTTTATGGTGGAGTTGGACACTTATATCCATATTTAGCGCTGTTTTGCATTTATCTCTTAAATGATTTATTTTGGACTTTGAATGCATTTCTGTTATTTTATGACACATCATTTTAACAGCTGCTTTTATTTATACACACCTATATATTTCAATTTGGAGATATTTAGTGTGTTTCATATATTTTTATTTTTTTCCTTTTTTTTTTTTTTTTTAAAGGTATTGTCTGTTGGGCGCTGAGGAGTGTATTATAGGCCTTGTAAATACACTGTTTTGCTATATATATATATATATATATATATATATATATATATATATATATATATATAATGATGAAAGGACCAGAGGGCCCCAGATGACAACCTTTTTGCTTATAAAAATGTTATAAACATGTTATATTTTCCCCAGGTTGTTTTTTTTTCTTTAATTTATTTTTTTCCCCCCAGAGGCAATCGCCATCCTTCTCCATGCCCCGGTGGCAATGGCGGGTGTGAGGGGGGGCCTCCCACTCACCCCACCCTACCTGCTCCACTTGGGAGCCCGATGGGATAGAGGGACTCCCCCTATGAGGGAGTATAGCCCACCCAGCCAGCCCTGTAGGTCCTTCGCCTCTCTTTATTTTAGGAGACCTCATGGCCAAAGTGCGTGCGTGTTAAACCAATTTCGTGTGCGTGCAAGTGTGGTGTTTTTTTTTTTGGGGGGGGGGGGGTGGGCATACTAAGCACAGGCGTACCTTGCATAGCACACCCACCGGGAGCCGGGCTGAGACCACCAAACTCAATTCACATGTAGCCGAGACCGGGATCCAAACCCTTGGCTGCAGAGGTGAACGGCTTGTCAGCGCAGTGCCATTCACGTTGAGCCACCACAGCTCTCACCCCATGTTATTTTTGTTTAGATATTTTTTTATTTATTTTTTATTAAAGGGCCCAGAGCTCCCAAGGCAACCCCCCTTTTTTATATATATATATATATATATATATATATATATATATATATATAGATATTTTTATTTATTTTTCATTAAAGGGCCCAGAGGTTTATTTTTATTAAAGGGCCCAGAGTTCCCCAGGGCCCCCGGATGGCTACCATCTATTTTTTAATATATATTTTTCTATATTTTTTTTTTTTTGTAAAGGAACCCCCCGCTTATCAAATTGCGGCAGCCCCCCCCTTCTAAATTTCAGGCGGCAGCACCCCCCCCCCTGTTCTCTGCTCCAGGGGGCCCATGCCTGAAGCTGTGTAAGGGGCCCCATAATTCCTGATGGCGGCCCTGATTCCCCCCCCCCCCCCATGGTACGAAATTTCAAGAATTTTTAACTTTTATTGTTGCACTTTAACCACTTCCATACCGCGCCTATTCTGGCACTTCTCTCCTTCATGTAACAATTATATTTTATTCCTTGAAAATTACTCAGGACCCCCAAACATTATATATATTTTATTAACAAACACCCTAGGGAATAAAGTGGCGGCCATTTTTTCTTACAAATTTCCAACGGTATTTGCGCCAAAAATTTTCAAACGTTTTTGGTTTGACAAAATAAGAAAGCAGTAAAGCTAGCCCAATTTTTAGGGATAAGGTGAAAGATGATGTTACAACGAGTAAATAGATACCTAACTTGTCACGCTTTCATATTGCGCACACTCATGGAATGGCGCTAAATTTCGTTATTAAAAATCTCCATAGGCGACGCTTAACTTTTTTTCTCAGGTTACCACTTTTGAGTTACAGAGGAGGTCTAGTGCTAAAATTATTGCTCTCACTCTAACGCACGCTATGATACCTCACATGTGGGGTTTGAAGGGTGTTTATATATGTGGGTGGGACTTGCATGCGTGTTCGCTTCTGAGTGCGAGCTACTAGGGACAGGAGCATTTAAATAAACATTTTTTTTTTTTTACTTAATATTTTCATTTTTGCACTTGTTTGTCCCTTTTTTTGTATTATTTTTCACTTTTCTTCCTATTACAAGGAATGTAAACATCCCTTGTAATAGGACTAGTGTGTGACAGGTCCTCTTTATAGAGAGAGGTGGGGTCAATTAGACCCCACATCTGTCCTCCAGGCTGGAAAGCATGGAATTGGAGAAAACAAACAAAAAAACATCTCATGCTTTCAGCTGCGATCATGTTCGTTCAGCACAGTGGTGTAGTGTGTAGCTCGTTCACCTAGCAGCAAAAGGGTTGCTGGTTCGAATCCCGCCCATGACACTATCTGCCTGGAGTTTGCATGTTCTCCCTGTGCGGGTTTCCTCCCACAATCTAAAAACATGCTGTAAATTGGATCCTGTCTAAATAAGCCCTAATATGCAGTAGGATATTAAGGTTTTGTGCTGCCCTAGGCCTGACCAAATTTTGACACCCCCTAATAGAAAAATGACCCACCCTTCCTGTCAAGGCCACACCCTGTTTTTTTATGACCCACCCAGGAATTTTCAGGGGACACACACAAGTTCTGTGGGGGGGGGGGGGGGGGGCACAGGAGTCCCTTAATTTGCCTAGTTTTTCGATCACTTCCTGTTTGGCTATGGGGCAGGAAGTGAAGGCCAATCTCCCCAAACGGACAGGGATAATACAAAATAAACTGACAGAGCTTCTACCCCCCCCCCCCAACTCTATCCAAAATGAAAATAAACAAAAAAATAAAAGTGATGATTATAGTTCCAGTTTAACCCCAAATTTCAGATCATTTTATTGAGAGGCGTAAGAAAATATAACCATGCCAATAGGCCAGGATCCAGCGTTGCTAATATGTATGAATGTGTGTTAGGGACCCCCACAAACACCACCCAATGTTTTATGTTTTATTTTTTTTGGTCCCCCTGAACTGATGCTTTACAACCTGAAGGAGAGGTCTTATAGAATTTTTACGTAACAAACATAAATAATAATAATTTAAACGCCCCTGTCCCTAGTAGCTCGCAGTCAGAAGCGAACACGCAGCATTTTTTTTTTTTGGTTACCAGTTTAGATTTACAGATGAGGTCTAGTGCGAAAAGTATTCCTCTCGCTCTTACGCACGCTATGATACCTCACATGTGTGGTTTGAAGGATGTTTCCATATGTGGACAGGCCTTAAATGTGTAAGTCCCGCCCACATATTTAACCCCCGTTCAAACCCCACATGTGAGGTATCATAGCGTATGTTAGAGCGAGAGCAATACTTTTAGCACTAGACCTCCTCTGTAAATCTAAACTGGTAACCTGAAAATAAATAAAAAAGTGTTGCCTATGGGTATTTTCAAGTACTGAAGTTTGGCGCCATTCCATGAGTGTGTGCAATATTAAAGTGTAACATGTTGGGTATCTATTTACTCGGTGTAACATCATCTTTCACATTAAGGCCATAAATTGGGCTAACTTTAGTGTTTTCTTAATTTGTAACCACTTGAGCCCCAGACCATATTACTGGTCACTGACGGGGCCAGTTTTTGCATTTCAACACTGCGTCATTTTAACTGACAATTGCGTGGTTGTGCGACGTGGCACCCAAACAAATTTGGCGTCCTCTGTTTTCCCCCAACAAAATTTTTGTTTTTTTGTTTTTTTGGTGGTATTTGATCACCTCTGCGTTTTTTCTTATTTTTGCTTGAACCAAAAATATAGCGACAATTTTGTAAATAAAAAGACAACTTTTTCACTGTTTGCTATAATAAATCTCCCCCAAAATATATTCAAAAACGTTTTGCCCTCAGTTTAGGCCGATACGTATTCTTCGACATATTTTTGGTTAAAAAAAATCGCAATAAGCGTTTGATTGGTTTGGGCAAAAGTTATAAGTAGGGGTTGGTCTTATGGGTTTTTTAGGAATATATTTTTGTTTTACTAGTAATGGTGGCGATCATTGATTTTTTTGGCTACTGCGACATTGTGGCGGACACATTTTTGTGAGCTTTGGCATTTTTCTAGCGACCAATGGTATACAAATGCATTGCTTACTATAAAAATGTCACTGGCAGGGAAGGGGTTAACACTAGGGGCGAGGAAGGGGTTGATTATGTTACCTGGGTGTGTTCTAACTGTAAAGGGGGTGGGACTGTCTAGGGGAAATGACAGATCGCTGTTCATACATTGTATGGACAGACGAGCAGGCATTCCCCCCCCTGACAGGACCGGGATAAAGGGGAACTCCACACCAAATAAAAAAAAAACGGTGTGGGGGTCCCCCTCCAGGTGCACAACAGGCTCTTAGATTTGATCTGGAACATAAGGGGTTAAACCCACGCCAAAAACGGCGTGGGGTTCCCCCTCAGATCCAGACCAAACCCTTCTCCCAGGCACGCAGTCTGGCCGGACAGGAATGGGGGTGGGGACGAGCGAGCGCCCCCCCCCCTCCTGAGCCGTACCAGACCACATGCCCTCGACATGGGGGAGTGTGTGCTTTGGGGGAGGGGGCACTGCCCCCCCACCCCAAAGCACTCTTGTCCCCATGTCGATAGGGACAAGAGCCTCTTCCCGACAACCCTGGCCGTTGGTTGTCGGGGTATGCGGGCGGGGGGCTTATCAGAATCTGAGAGCCCCCTATAATAAGGAGGCCCCCAGATTCTGGCCCCCCACCCTATGTGAATGAGTATGGGGTACATTGTACACCTACCCATTCACCGGGTGGAAAAGTGTCAACACAAATAAACCACACAGAATAAAATAATTTATTAGTCAGCTCTGGGGGTCTTCTGCCGGGACCCCCCACCACCAGCCCATTGGGCCCCGGGCTTCGCCGTTTTCTGCCGGGGGACGACGACACCCACCGATGCTCTCCGCCATGTTTAGCCAGGCCCCCACCCCAAAATAAGCTCTTTTACATCCGGGGGGGGGCCGGCCGAAAACAGCGGAGAACAACGGGGGGCGAAACCCCTCCTCGGTCTTTGCCGCCGCCTTCTGCGGGGGGCTCCTGCCTCCCGCGGGCTGATGGCTGTCTTCCGCCGGGGGGGTACACCTACCCCCCCCGGTCTTCGCCACCGCCTTCCGCCGGGGAGAGAGACACCCACCGATGCTCTCTGCCATGTTCAGCCAGGCCCGCACCTCAAATTAAGCTCTTTCACATCCGGGGGGGGCGGCGGAACATGGCGGAGAACAACGGGGGCGTCGCCACTCCTCGGTCTTCTAGCCGTTTTCTGCCGGGGGGGAAACACCCACCGATGCTCTCCGCCATGCTCGGCCGGGCCCCCACCCCAAAATTAAGCTCTTTCACATCCGGGGGGGGGGGGTGGCTGAAAACAGCGGAGAACAACGGGGGTGTCGTCCCACCTCGGGCTTCTCCGCTTCTGCCTGGCTCCTCCCGAGGCCAGGGCTTCTTTCGCCGTCTTCCGCCGGAGGGCTCCACTCTCCGGGCTTCTCGTCGCTGGCTTCTCGTCGCCGCGGGCTTTGTCGGCTTCTGCCTGGCTCCTCCGCGGGGGCCAGGCCTTCTCGTCGCTGTGTCGCCGTCTTCTGCTGCCGCCCCCTTCGACGTTTTCTGCCGGGATGAGGGTCGCACATCCCATCCCGGACTTGGCGGGCTTCTCGTCGCCGTCTTTTCCGCCACCGCCCCCTTCACCACGAAGCTCCGTGCCTGTGTGGGAGGGCAGCAGGCTTCGAAGTTTTCGGCCGGGGTGAGGGTCGCACATCCCACCCCGGGTTTCTCGTCGCTGTCTTCCGCCGCGGGGTGACACTCGCGGGCTTCTTCTTCCATTCCATGTTGACACGGCGAGGTCCGGCGCTGAAATGCCGACAGAGCGGTGGGCACGGACTTATATTGGCATAGGGTGTGGGCGTGGTTATGCCACCATGTGACCTTAACCCATGTGACATCACATTCCCATCATGCCCTGTGATGTCACATGGGTTAAGGTCACATGGTGGCATAACCACGCCCACGCCCAATACCAATATAAGTCCGTGCCCAATAGAAGTCGGCATTTCAGCGCCGGACCTCGCCGTGTCAACATCGAATGGAAGAAGAAGCCCACGAGTGTCACCCCGCGGCGGAAGACAGCAAAGAGAAGCCTGCCGCCCTCCCCCATAAGCAGGAAGCTTCATGGTGAAGGGGGCGGCGGCGAAAACGACTAGAAGTCCGGGGTGGGATGTGCGACCCTCACCCCGGCCGAAAACTTTGAAGGCCGCTGCCCTCCCACACAAGCACGGAGCTTCGTGGTGAAGGGGGTGGCGGCGGAAGACGGCGACACAGCGACGAGAAGCCCTGGCCCCCACGGAAGAGCCAGGCAGAAGAGGCTATCGAGAGCCCCCCCCTCGGCAGAAAACTACGAAGCCCGCGGCCCTCCCCCATAGGCAGGAAGCTTCATGGTGAAGGGGGCCACGGCGGAAGACGACTAGAAAACCGGGGTGGGATGTGCGACCCTCACCCCGACGAAAACTTCGAAGCCCGCTGCCCTCACCCACAAGCACGGAGCTTCGTGGTGAAGGAGGCGGCGGCAGAAGACTGCGGCGTCGAAGACCGGGGTGGGTTGGCGGAAGACCCCCGGAGCTGGTTAATAAATTATTTTATTCTTGTGTGGTTTATTTGTGTTTACACTTTTTCCACCAGGTGAATGGGTAGGGGTACCATGTACCCCATACTCATTCACATAGGGTGGGGGGCCAGAATCTGGGGGCCGCCTTATTAAAGGGGCTCTCAGATTCTGATTGGCTCCTGCCCGCATACCCCGACAACCAATGGCCAGGGTTGTCGGGAAGAGGCTCTTGTCCCTATCGACATGGGGACAAGAGTGCTTTGGGGTGGGGGGGCAGTGCCCCCCTCCCTCAAAGCACACACTCCCCCATGTCGAGGGCATGTGGTCTGGTACGGCTCAGGAGGGGGGGGGGCGCTCGCTCGTCCCCACCCCCATTCCTGTCCGGCCAGACTGCGTGCCTGGGATAAGGCTTGGTACGGATCTGGGGGGGAACCCCACGCCGTTTTTGGCGTGGGTTAACCCCTCACGTTCCGGACCAAAGCCGGAGAGCCTATTATACCCCTGGGGGGGAACCCGCACCGGTTTCAAATTTGAAATTTGGCACGGAGTTCCCCTTCAGTGTCGGCGCAGCCCGAGAACAGCTCGGAGATTGCCGTGCGCCGTTTCTCGCAGTGCAAACACTGCTATGCCGCTTGGTATTTACCAAGAATTTCTCGGCGTACTGACGCAGCGCTCGGCATTCCCTGAAATCTCCCTCTGCGCATGCCCAGTATGCAAACGAACCTTCCGAGGTTCTGGCGTACTTTGCAAGCGCACAGGGATCGTTTCTTAAAAGTCACTTTCGCTTTCAATTCGGCCTGCCACACACGTTCAAACACATGTCACTACACTTCCCCTGCATCACCCCCCTCCCTCCCCTCATAAACTCCCGCCTGAATCCCCGATGTTTACAGAACTAAATGCCGTACGCCAGCTCTGTACTGGCGTGCTGTGCGCCCTCTCCTGGGCGCATTAGGCAGTTTAGTAAATGAAGAAATACACTGCACTGGCAGTGTATCTCTTTTGTAAATGTCAAAAACAGTTTTACTCCTGCTTGTGCACCATGAGTCATGGCGCACAGGCTTGGTAAATCAGCCCCTATGTCTACAATGGGGCTTTTCAAAGCTGACTCAATAGCTATTTTTGCTGCTAAGAATATGTAAAATATCAAATATCTGAGTGTGTCTGGGGATATTGTCTACTGGTTTATTTAGGAGGGCGACTGAGGTGTCTTTGATAATATTCATCATTGTGATCAATAAAATGAGCGAGCTGACCTGATCCAGAAGCGTCGCACTTTGGGGCACATCCACCACACATGAAGTGGTGAACCCACGTGTCCACAACCCCTGAAGCAGAAGCTCCTGGATACATTTTGGAAAGGTGTTCTGGTACCAGGTACCACCTAGCTCGTACCTTCTAAGCCAGTGTTTTTCAACTCCAGTCCTCAAGGCACACCAACAGATCATGTTTTCAGGCTTTCCATTATTTTGCACAGGTGATTTGATCAGTTTCACTGCCTTAGTAATCACCACAGCCATTTCATCTGAGGGAAATCCTGAAAACTTGACCTGTTGGTGTGCCTTGAGGACTGGAGTTGAAAAACACTGTTCTTGCGCTCCATTTATGCCAGTCCTCTGCCTCAGGGCCAATATCCAAATCCCTCTCCCATGCCACCTGATATGAGAGCCTAGTGAGAGGTGCAGCTAACTGTAGAGCACAGAGATGCCTCCCCAGAGAGAAGAATCCTGCATGCACCTATTCTCAAAGATGGTATGTGTTGTTAAGTCGGACCCACTTTTCTGTAAAGAGTGAAGAAAATTCAGAATTTGTTGTAGGTGGTAGCTCTCCGCAGAAGGCATCTCCAAGCTGCATGTGTAGTATGAGGGAGGGTGTATTCCTCTTTGATCTAGGTAGTCGTCCATCTGAATTAAACCCTTGTTTACCCACCAGCTAAACCTGTCCGGTCGTCTGCCTGGGGGGAACAGGGAATTGTCAAAGAGCGGGATCACCAGACTATGTGCAGATCTTAGAGCCTATCTTCTGGAAGCACCCCATTTCCCATATGTTTAGGCAATGACTTGACGTGATTGTAGCCGTATTAGTGCAATTGTAACAGAGAAAATTGAGTACTGTCCATGATACTTTTTTTATTTACACTAATATACAATTTTTCAGGACAAGTTTTCGGGGGGTTTCCCCTTTTTCAAGGTCTAAGCAGTACTTTAGGTAATGAGACAGTGTCAAGCTCAAAATCGCTTTGTGATGATTTGGGGATGTCCAAAGGTCAAGGTCAGGAATACACAGAATATTTCTTAGCTTTCCAGGCTCCAGGCATACAGCCAGCTTTGACCTTGCTGGACATAAAGTGTATTTTGTTTTAGGCAATTGACATGCGATCTAATCTTTTCTCTTAACTGTACAAAAGTCTTTGTTGATCATAGAACAAACTGAAAAATCTTTCAACCACCATTGTGTGTGTGGCTTCTCTCTGTGTACACTTTACAATGTTGCAAAAGAAGGGGCAGCAAACTTCATTCTGCCCTGGCAGGCATCTTTGATGTCTAGCTGAGTCACCTCTAATTCCACCTCCATTTCGACACACCTAGGGACCGAATTTTTAAAATAGTTTCCGTTTCCCTCTAAGGCGGTTGCCCATCAAGCTTTAATCAACGTCTCTAGAATAGCTCTCTGGGATTTGATAGTGATAAAAACAGGGATGATTAAATCTGCTGCTGTCTGTGATTCTCCACTAATGAATGAATTATTGTTTTATTAGTTCTGCCCTCCACTTAGGGTTGCCAACCGCCAGTAAATTTACTGACAGTTTGTAAAAATCTGTGATTTTTTTTACAACTGCCATAAATATCAGGGGCTGATAATTTTTATGCTGTGTTGACTTTTCAATAACTAACTGTGTTTGTTTTCAATAGGAGTTTTGTAATTTATCAGGTTGCCAGTAAAAAATGTGCTCCGCCAGTAAAATTTCCATGTTTTGTCAGTAAACAATGCTGCAGGAGGTTGGAAACCCTGCCTCCACCATTGTGATAGGAAAGTGAAGGCTCTCAAATGTAAACAGGTGTGCTGTTTACATTTGTGATCACTGACTAGGCATTACAGTGATCACAAGGCACAAAGGTTCTCTGATTGGCCCTCTTCATTTTGCTGTAATGAGAGTGGGAGCAAATGTACTGGGTGTGTGGACCAACAGTAATGAGAGAGACATTTTAAACGTCCACTCAGAATAAGCATTCCCCCTGGTGGCCGTTTACCAACAACAGCTTATATTAGGGTGATCAAAGACTTACTTGTCTTTCTGTCCCAGCAGTATTTGTTCTAGTCAAGAGTTTTGACTTTATACCATTACTAAACTAATCTAAAAAACAATTGTTGGAGATACTATTTAAATCTCAACTGACTCCATAAGGGCCCTCATTTTCAGCAAATAGAGTTTCACCCTCTACCTCTGTTCCCCACTACTGCCTTATAAGAAGCTTTAGTGGTCCAACAGGAAGGGTTGTAAACACTCCCCTTTCCAAACATCTTCTCCCACATCCTTACCCCACCCCTCCTTTACCCTTTGGCCTTGAGATGCTATGCACATCAATACTGAACTCTCCAACATTCTCTTCTTTAAAGCTGACGTTTAGCTAAAGATTATTTTTAGCCCAACAGCTTTTGTGACCGAACTTACTTAAAGGGTCACTAAAGGAATTTTTTTTTTTTGCTGAAATGACTGTTTACAGGGTATAGAGACATAAAAGTTAACTGATTCCTTTTCAAAATGATTAAAAATAGATAAAAATCAATCATATAATGTGCCTGCAGGTTAGTTTCACTTTTGAACTGGCTTCATGTTTCTGTGAAGTAGAAATAGACACATAGAACAAAAACAAACAAATCCAGGGCAGTGTTTTGTTTTTAAAATGAATCTGATTGGTTCTGGGAAGTTTTAGACACACAGTAATGACAGCTTAGACCACCGTGAGAAAGCTCCCAGTATGGTGCTTATAAGGAAACAGACAAGCAGGAAGTGTGGAGAACAGAGCAGGATTACAGCAACTTCAAAGCAATAACAAACTATGAGGACATGAAACCAGTACTGCAGTAAGGTAAAGGAAGCTATTTAGCTAAAAAATAATCCTTTTGTGATCCTTTAATGAAGTATATCCGTCATCTTTCTACCTACTGGGTCCTGTTGAAATCCTCCCTATTGGGTACTCTGTCCTCTTCCTGCCTCTAAAATTTTGGAGATTTAATAGCTATAGGTCCCCAAAATGAATCCACTGGGAAAAGTTACTGTTGGGTACCTGGTCCCTCCCTCTTTCTCTTCTTTTGAAAAAAGTTATTTCAATGCTCTCACTGCCTGTAACAAAATCTCTGAATGATGAAGGGTCTGATGAGTCACAGGATTCTGTCCTTCATTCAGAGATTATGTTAGCGGCTGTAAAAGCAAATAATCTCTTAATTGATGAGAGGGCAATAGGGGGTTGACCAAAGTTTTAGAGGCAAGGAGAGGGACATAGCAATCTGTACAATGCGGAACATACTTCAGCACAGGTAAATTAGGTCACTAGAGCTGTAGGGCTAAAAAATGTTGTTTAGCTGAACCTCGGCTGTAACCTACTGCTTGATGCTATTGAGTACACAACCTGATCCAGTTCAATGGCAGCACAATAGAAACAGACTATAATGTCTTCTTGAAGGAATGGTATTCTGTAATATTTGGTATTCATGATGCTGTATTTGTGTTTTATTTTACAAATATGGTATTTTGTACTGTGATCTGATATTTCAGCATTTATTATAGAAAAACTCCCAAATAAAAAAATAAAACTATAAAGCCAAGCTAGCTAACATGTTACCTAAAAGTAACTGTGAAGAAAGGTGGGATAGGAGGTATTTGGTGGTATTTCCAGCAGCCACTTTTTTAATCAGAAGTTAAAGTGGACCTTTCAATAACAATAAAAGTCTGCATGAAATATTATACACTTCTGACATTTTATAACATACAGAAACAGCACAAAAACAATGGGTATGTGCAGCGCAATTAAAGTAATAAATGAAACAGTGATATGCAAATCACAACATATACATATATACAGTATATATATATATATATATATATATATATATATATATATATATATATAATTTGTGACAGGAAGTCAGGTAAATCTGTGTTTGTTGTCACAGAAGAGAGATATATTTCTGCCTTGTTTAGACAATACACCAATTACTATTAGGCGTCGGCGGCAGAGATGGCCAGAGAGGTTTGGGGCGTGGGAAGGCTTCACCTGTTCAGAATGAAGCAATTAAAGCCTCTATAAAGACAGCCTAAGGATGGCGACTGATTGCTGCATCCTGAGGCTTTGTGAGTGAAGGAGCAGTCACAAGCACTACCGAAGAGGTGAGGTGCTGATTGATATTTCTGTGTGATAAATATCAAAGAGACTTTTTGTTTTCTG
Source organism: Rana kukunoris (assembly GCA_029574335.1). Classification (NCBI taxonomy): domain Eukaryota; kingdom Metazoa; phylum Chordata; class Amphibia; order Anura; family Ranidae; genus Rana; species Rana kukunoris. Next base: position 295,099,534 of record CM056052.1, read on the forward strand.
CTGTATGACCAGCAGTGTCTGCCCAGCAGTAGGCTGTGCCAGACTCCATAGGTAGGTTCCTGTGTTGGGAAGGTAGACGCCCTAAGTGGCAAGGGTTTATTTTATGTTTTGTTTTGTTTATGCTGTTTTGATGCTTGCACGTGTATACAGCAATATGGAAAAATAAACCATATCATTTGTTTTCAACCATCCTCAACTGCCTTTTTGTACAGTTCAGCGTGTAGTGAACCCATCCAGGGGGTCACACACACCCGCTACCGACCAAATCCCTCACACATGGTGGAGTGCCGCGGGCAGTTAATAAAGTAAACCCAAAATGGAGGAGATGCTAAAACAGCTGGTTATAGCAAATGCAAATCAACAGCAAGCAAATGCAAATCAACAGCAGACTAATGCAGGTTTGCAGCGGAGCCTTGCAGCTCAACAACAGGTTCACCAGGTGAGCATTGCAGCTCAACAAAAGGTTCACCAAGAGAGCATTGCAGGCTTGGAACAGAGACACCAGCAGCAAATGGAGGCCATCGTGAAACAGCTTCAGAGACAGCAGACCGAGGCTGGGAGTCAGGCCAGTAACATATCGACTTTTCTGGTAAGCCACTTATTGCCAAAGATGACTGTAGATGATGACCCTGAGATGTTTCTGACCACGTTTGAGAGAAAAGCGGAAAAAGAGAGTTGGCCTAAAGAACAGTGGGCTGGATTAGTGGCCCCCCTATTATCTGGAGAAGCCCAAAAGGCATATTTTGATTTGGAGTTTTCAGATGCAAAAAACTATGATCGGTTAAAAGAGGAAATATTGGCACGTTTTGGTGTAACCCTGGATGTCCGTGCTCAGCGGGTCCATATTTGGAGTTATTAGCTGAGGAAACCACCTCGGTCGCAGATGTATGACCTCATCCATTTGGCTAGGAAATGGCTGCAGCCAGAAACTCTGTCCGGACCAAAAATTTTGGAGCAAGTATTCATGGACACATTTCTTAGGTCTCTTCCTAACATCCTGCAGAAGTGGGTGAGCCATGGTGGTCCGGAAACCTCAGACAAACTAGTAGACCTGGTTGAAAGGTACCTAGCAACTGAGAATTTGTCCTCTTCACCCAGAGACGCACAGACTTTTCACCCCAAGACCAGACCATCCCCACCTGTAGGTAAGACGGCATCAAGGGATGGGGGTGGAGAGAAAGACCAAAGAGCAACTAGAGGTGTTATCGGGACTACTGCTAATGATTGCTAACGAGAGCGGCCTGGAAGACCCATCCCACAGGAGAGGACCAGAAGGTTGATTTGTTTCCGTTGCCAGGAAGAGGGACATGTAGCAGCCGTTTGCCCAGCGGTTGAGGAACCCATGCAGTGTGACTTTCTGACAGAGAGACGACAGTCCTTCTTTACAACCACATGCACTGCAGTAAAGGGGAATGAGAAACCTTTATGTAGAATGTGCTTAGATGGTAAAGATGTTGTGGTATTGTTGGATTCAGGTAGCCTGGTCACCTTAGTGAATAGTGACCTAGTGGTGGGAAAAACCTTACATCCTAGGAAAATGGCGGTAGTTTGTGTACATGGGGACACTCGAGAATATCCGGTGACTATGGTTTTCTTTTGAAACGTTCCTCGGTAACTTGTGTCACCAAGTGGGTTTAGTAACCCAACTGCCACATGACGCCATTGTGGGAAGGGATTTCCCAAAGTTCTGGGAGCTCTGGGATTGCCCAGATTCCCCAGTAAGTGGTTCTTCTGAGGAGGAGCCTGCTACCTCAGAAGAGGAACAGCGTACGATAGGGTTTGATGACCTTGAGGTGCACAGAGAAAATTTCATCACTGAGCAATTGAGGGACCCCACATTGCTAAGAGCCCGGGAGAATGTAGTGAAGATAGATGGAGAGTTAGTTAACCCTGATGAGAGGGTTGCCCTCCCTTACTTCATTATTGAAAGGGACCTGTTACCGAAAAAAAAATATTGCAGCCTCACTGTGCCCATCACATGCAGCCACTGTGCCATGCCACCAAATGCAGCCACTGTGCCATCAATTGTCATCACTGTGCCATGCCATCAAACACAGAAACTGTGCCATCAATTGTCACCACTGTGCCATGCCACCAAATGCAGCCACTGTGCCATCAATTGTCACCACTGTGCCATGCCATCAAACACAGAAACTGCGCCATCAATTGTCACCACTGTGCCATGCCACCAAATGCAGCCACTGTGCCATCAATTGTCACCCTGTGCCATGCCATCAAACACAGCAACTGTTCCATCAATTGTCACCACTGTGCCATGCCATCAAATGCAGCCACTGTGCCATGCAACACAGCAACTGTGCCATCAATTGTCACCACTGTGCCATGCCACCAAATGCAGCCACTGTGACATCAATTGTCACCACTGTGCCATGCCAAACGCCACCACTGTGCCATCAATTGTCACCACTGTGCCATGCCATCAAACACAGAAACTGTGCCATCAATTGTCACCACTGTGCCACGCTACCAAATGCAGCCACTGTGCCATCAATTGTCACCACTAATGCCATGCCATCAAACACAGCAACTGTGCCATCAATTGTCACCACTGTGCCATGCCATCAAATGCAGCCACTGTGCCATCAATTGTCACCAATGTGCCATGCAACACAGCAACTGTGCCATAAATTGTCACCACTGTGCCATGCCACCAAATGCAGCCACTGTGCCATCAATTGTCACCACTGTGCCGTGCCATCAAACGCCACCACTGTGCGATCAATTGTCACCACTGTGCCATGCCATCAAACGCCACCACTGTGCCATCAATTGTCACCACTGTGCCATGCCAACAAACACAGCTACTGTGCCCATCAATTGTCACCACTGTGCCATGCCATCAAACGCAGTTACTGTGCCATCAATTGTCACCACTGTGCCATGCCATCAAATGCAGTCACTGTGCCATGCCATCATATGCAGTCACTGTGCCATCAATTGTCACCACTGTGCCATGCCATCAAACGCCACCACTGTGCCATCAATTGTCACCACTGTGCCATGCCATCAAACGCAGCTACTGTGCCCATCAATTGTCACCACTGTGCCATGCCATCAAATGCAGTCACTGTGCCATCAAGTGTCACCACTGTGCCATGCCATCAAACACAGAAACTGTGCCATCAATTGTCACCACTGTGCCATGCCACCAAATGCAGCCACTGTGCCATCAATTGTCACCACTGTGCCATGCCATCAAACACAGCAACTGTGCCATCAATTGTCACCACTGTGCCATGCCATCAAATGCAGCCACTGTGCCATGCAACACAGCAACTGTGCCATCAATTGTCACCACTGTGCCATGCCACCAAATGCAGCCACTGTGCCATCAATTGTCACCACTGTGCCATGCAACACAGCAACTGTGCCATCAATTGTCACCACTGTGCCATGCCACCAAATGCAGCCACTGTGCCATCAATTGTCACCACTGTGCCATGCCATCAAACGCCACCACTGTGCCATCAATTGTCACCACTGTGCCATGCCATCAAACACAGCAACTGTGCCATCAATTGTCACCACTGTGCCATGCCATCAAATGCAGCCACTGTGCCATCAATTGTCACCACTGTGCCATGCCACCAAATGCAGCCACTGTGCCATCAATTGTCACCACTGTGCCATCCCATCAAACACAGAAATTGTGCCATCAATTGTCACCACTGTGCCATGCCACCAAATGCAGCCACTGTGCCATCAATTGTCACCCTGTGCCATGCCATCAAACACAGCAACTGTGCCATCAATTGTCACCACTGTGCCATGCCATCAAATGCAGCCACTGTGCCATGCAACACAGCAACTGTGCCATCAATTGTCACCACTGTGCCATGCCACTAAATGCAGCCACTGTGCCATCAATTGTCACCACTGTGCCATGCCAAACGCCACCACTGTGCCATCAATTGTCACCACTGTGCCATGCCATCAAACACAAAAACTGTGCCATCAATTGTCACCACTGTGCCACACAACCAAATGCAGCCACTGTGCCATCAATTGTCACCACTAATGCCATGCCATCAAACACAGCAACTGTGCCATCAATTGTCACCACTGTGCCATGCCATCAAATGCAGCCACTGTGCCATGCAACACAGCAACTGTGCCATCAATTGTCACCACTGTGCCATGCCACCAAATGCAGCCACTGTGCCATCAATTGTCACCACTGTGCCATGCCATCAAACGCCACCACCGTGCCATCAATTGTCAACACTGTGCCATGCCATCAAACGCCACCACAGTGCCATCAATTGTCACCACTGTGCCATGCCAACAAACACAGCTACTGTGCCCATCAATTGTCACCACTGTGCCATGCCATCAAACGCAGTCACTGTGCCATCAATTGTCACCACTGTGCCATGCCATCAAATGCAGTCACTGTGCCATCAATTGTCACCACTGTGCCATGCTATCATATGCAGTCACTGTGCCATCAATTGTCACCACTGTGCCATGCCATCAAACGCCACCACTGTGCCATCAATTGTTACCACTGTGCCATGCCATCAAACGCAGCTACTGTGCCCATCAATTGTCACCACTGTGCCATGCCATCAAATGCAGTCACTGTGCCATCAAGTGTCACCACTGTGCCATGCCATCAAACACAGAAACTGTGCCATCAATTGTCACCACTGTGCCATGCCACAAAATGCAGCCACTGTGCCATCAATTGTCACCACTGTGCCATGCCATCAAACACAGCAACTGTGCCATCAATTGTCACCACTGTGCCATGCCATCAAACGCAGTTACTGTGCCATCAATTGTCACCACTGTGCCATGCCATCAAATGCAGTCACTGTGCCATGCCATCATATGCAGTCACTGTGCCATCAATTGTCACCACTGTGCCATGCCATCAAACGCCACCACTGTGCCATCAATTGTCACCACTGTGCCATGCCATCAAACGCAGCTACTGTGCCCATCAATTGTCACCACTGTGCCATGCCATCAAATGCAGTCACTGTGCCATCAAGTGTCACCACTGTGCCATGCCATCAAACACAGAAACTGTGCCATCAATTGTCACCACTGTGCCATGCCACCAAATGCAGCCACTGTGCCATCAATTGTCACCACTGTGCCATGCCATCAAACACAGCAACTGTGCCATCAATTGTCACCACTGTGCCATGCCATCAAATGCAGCCACTGTGCCATGCAACACAGCAACTGTGCCATCAATTGTCACCACTGTGCCATGCCACCAAATGCAGCCACTGTGCCATCAATTGTCACCACTGTGCCATGCAACACAGCAACTGTGCCATCAATTGTCACCACTGTGCCATGCCACCAAATGCAGCCACTGTGCCATCAATTGTCACCACTGTGCCATGCCATCAAACGCCACCACTGTGCCATCAATTGTCACCACTGTGCCATGCCATCAAACACAGCAACTGTGCCATCAATTGTCACCACTGTGCCATGCCATCAAATGCAGCCACTGTGCCATCAATTGTCACCACTGTGCCATGCCACCAAATGCAGCCACTGTGCCATCAATTGTCACCACTGTGCCATCCCATCAAACACAGAAATTGTGCCATCAATTGTCACCACTGTGCCATGCCACCAAATGCAGCCACTGTGCCATCAATTGTCACCCTGTGCCATGCCATCAAACACAGCAACTGTGCCATCAATTGTCACCACTGTGCCATGCCATCAAATGCAGCCACTGTGCCATGCAACACAGCAACTGTGCCATCAATTGTCACCACTGTGCCATGCCACTAAATGCAGCCACTGTGCCATCAATTGTCACCACTGTGCCATGCCAAACGCCACCACTGTGCCATCAATTGTCACCACTGTGCCATGCCATCAAACACAAAAACTGTGCCATCAATTGTCACCACTGTGCCACACAACCAAATGCAGCCACTGTGCCATCAATTGTCACCACTAATGCCATGCCATCAAACACAGCAACTGTGCCATCAATTGTCACCACTGTGCCATGCCATCAAATGCAGCCACTGTGCCATGCAACACAGCAACTGTGCCATCAATTGTCACCACTGTGCCATGCCACCAAATGCAGCCACTGTGCCATCAATTGTCACCACTGTGCCATGCCATCAAACGCCACCACCGTGCCATCAATTGTCAACACTGTGCCATGCCATCAAACGCCACCACAGTGCCATCAATTGTCACCACTGTGCCATGCCAACAAACACAGCTACTGTGCCCATCAATTGTCACCACTGTGCCATGCCATCAAACGCAGTCACTGTGCCATCAATTGTCACCACTGTGCCATGCCATCAAATGCAGTCACTGTGCCATCAATTGTCACCACTGTGCCATGCTATCATATGCAGTCACTGTGCCATCAATTGTCACCACTGTGCCATGCCATCAAACGCCACCACTGTGCCATCAATTGTTACCACTGTGCCATGCCATCAAACGCAGCTACTGTGCCCATCAATTGTCACCACTGTGCCATGCCATCAAATGCAGTCACTGTGCCATCAAGTGTCACCACTGTGCCATGCCATCAAACACAGAAACTGTGCCATCAATTGTCACCACTGTGCCATGCCACAAAATGCAGCCACTGTGCCATCAATTGTCACCACTGTGCCATGCCATCAAACACAGCAACTGTGCCATCAATTGTCACCACTGTGCCATGCCATCAAATGCAGCCACTGTGCCCTGCAACACAGCAACTGTGCCATCAATTGTCACCACTGTGCCATGCCACCAAATGCAGCCACCGTGCCATCAATTGTCACCACTGTGCCATGCCACCAAATGCAGCCACTGTGCCATCAATTGTCACCACTGTGCCATGCCATCAAACACAGCAACTGTGCCATCAATTGTCACCACAGTGCCATGCCATCAAATGCAGCCACTGTGCCATGCAACACAGCAACTGTGCCATCAATTGTCACCACTGTGCCATGCCACCAAATGCAGCCACTGTGCCATCAATTGTCACCACTGTGCCATGCCATCAAACGCCACCACTGTGCCATCAATTGTCACCACTGTGCCATGCCATCAAACGCCACCACTGTGCCATCAATTGTCACCACTGTGCCATGCCAAACAAACCATCAATTGCCACCACTGTGCCATCAATTGTCACCACTGTGCCATGCCAAACGCCACCACTATGCCATCAATTGTCACCACTGTGCCATGCCATCAAACACAGCTACTGTGCCCATCAATTGTCACCACTGTGCCATGCCATCAAACGCAGTCACTGTGCCATCAATTGTCACCACTGTGCCATGCCATCATATGCAGTCACTGTGCCATCAATTGTCACCACTGTACCATGCCATCATATGCAGTCACTGTGCCATCAATTGTCACCACTGTGCCATGCCATCAAACGCAGCTACTGTGCCCATCAATTGTCACCACTGTGCCATGCCATCAAATGCAGTCACTGTGCCATCAAGTTTTACCACTGTGCCATGCCATCAAATGCCACCACTGTGCCATCAATTGTTACCACTGTGCCATGCCATCAAATGCAGTCACTGTGCCATCAAGTGTCACCACTGTGCCATGCCATCAAATGCAGCCACTGTGCCCTGCAACACAGCAACTGTGCCATCAATTGTCACCACTGTGCCATGCCACCAAATGCAGCCACTGTGCCATCAATTGTCACCACTGTGCCATGCCACCAAATGCAGCCACTGTGCCATCAATTGTCACCACTGTGCCATGCCATCAAACACAGCAACTGTGCCATCAATTGTCACCACTGTGGCATGCCATCAAATGCAGCCACTGTGCCATGCAACACAGCAACTGTGCCATCAATTGTCACCACTGTGCCATGCCACCAAATGCAGCCACTGTGCCATCAATTGTCATCACTGTGCCATGCAACACAGCAACTGTGCCATCAATTGTCACCACTGTGCCATGCCACCAAATGCAGCCACTGTGCCATGCCATCAAACGCCACCACTGTGCCATCAATTGTCACCACTGTGCCATGCCATCAAACGCCACCACTGTGCCATCAATTGTCACCAATGTGCCATGCCAAACGCCACCACTGTGCCATCAATTGTCACCACTGTGCCATGCCAAACGCCACCACTATGCCATCAATTGTCACCACTGTGCCATGCCATCAAACACAGCTACTGTGCCCATCAATTGTCACCACTGTGCCATGCCATCAAACGCAGTCACTGTGCCATCAATTGTCACCACTGTGCCATGCCATCATATGCAGTCACTGTGCCATCAATTGTCACCACTGTGCCATGCCATCATATGCAGTCACTGTGCCATCAATTGTCACCACTGTGCCATGCCATCAAACGCAGCTACTGTGCCCATCAATTGTCACCACTGTGCCATGCCATCAAATGCAGTCACTGTGCCATCAAGTGTCACCACTGTGCCATGCCATCATATGCAGTCACTGTGCCATCAATTGTCACCACTGTGCCATGCCATCAAACGCCACCACTGTGCCATCAATTGTCACCACTGTGCCATGCCATCAAACGCAGCCGCTGTGCCATCAATTGTCACCACTGTGCCATGCCATCATATGCAGTCACTGTGCCATCAATTGTCACCACTGTGCCATGCCATCAAATGCAGTCACTGTGCCATCAATTGTCACCACTGTGCCATGCCATCATATGCAGTCACTGTGCCATCAATTGTCACTAATGTGCCCTTTAATTGTCACCACTGTGCCCCATGCCACTGTGCTCATTGTCGCCTCTGTGCCCTTTGTCACCACTGTGCCCCATGATGCCACTGTGCCCCATGATGCCCCTTTCCCTGTAAAAAAAACACTTACCTGACGCTTCCATGTCCTCTCTCGATGTCTTCTGCCGCCGTGGAGAAGCTTCAGCCAATCAGGTTCCTGATAACCAGAATCCGGGAACCTGATTGGCTGAAACGGCCGTCAGTCTTATGCAAGGAACGCAGGTTGCCTGCACTCCGAGTATAGACTTCCGAGAGCCGGAGGGCCGTACTGGAAAAGCCTATCAGAGCCGCTGGCTTTGATAGGCAGTTCCCCTCAGCCAACCAGCTGCCGCTATTTAGGTAACATGTCCGGTTATATGAATAGACCAGGCAGCTGGCAACAATAACACACGTTCAATGCATTGCATTGAACATGTGTTATTTGCGAGAGGGGGTGGCTCTATAGACAGCCGCCAGAACTTCGGCTAAAATGTCAAAATGATATTTAGCCGAATAAAAATTCTTAGAGGGCCCGTTTTATTTTTTTGTGACTGTGGGGGGGGGGGGGGCGCCCGTGCATCCCTATGGGCGGGCCGCCACTGGAGGACACCATTGAGCAACTGGTAGTGCCTAAACCGTACCGCAAGATGGTTTTGGAACTGGCCCATGGGCACATTCTTGGGGGACATTTGGGAGCTGAAAAAACCCGGGAGAGAATCACCCAGAGGTTTTATTGGCCTGGGATCACTAAGGAAGTGGAAATGTACTGCTCTTCCTGTCCAGTGTGTCAGATTACTGCACCCATGCCACATTTCCGCAGTCCGTTGGTACCCCTGCCCATTATCGAGGTCCCTTTTGAGAGGATCGCCATGGACTTGGTTGGCCCATTACTGAAGTCCACTAGAGGGCACCAGCACATCTTGGTAATAATGGACTATGCCACCCGTTACCCAGAAGCGATTCCTCTCCCTCTGCTAAAACCATTGCCAAAGAGTTATTTCAGGTTTTCAGCCGTGTGGGTCTTCCTAAGGAAGTTCTAACTGACCAGGGCACCCCGTTTATGTCTAGGGTGACCAGAGAACATTGCAAACTCCTGAAAGTGACCCAATTACGTACATCAGTATATCACCCTCAAACAGACGGGTTAGTGGAAGGATTTAATAAAACTTTAAAACAAATGTTGAGGAAGGTGGTGGATAAAGACGGAAAGAACTGGGATTATCTGCTCCCTTATCTGATGTTTGCAATAAGAGAGGTTTCCCAGTCGTCCACAGGGTTCTCTCCGTTTGGGCTACTGTATGGGAGGCACCCCTGGGGCCTGCTGGACATTGCCAGGGAAACGTGGGAAAGTGAGAGTTCCCCTCATCGAAGTGTGATTGAACATGTGGCACAAATGCAAGATAGAATTGCCCAAGTGATGCCGATTGTGAAGGCACATTTAGCCCAAGCCCAGTTGGCTCAACAGAGGATTTACAATCGTGGGGCCCAGGTCCATTCCTTTGCACCTGGTGATAGGGTGTTGGTGTTGGTTCCCACGGTCGAAAGTAAATTCCTAGCCAAATGGCAGGGTCCTTATGAAGTGTTGGAGAAAATGGGGGTGGTGAATTATAAAATTAGCCAACCGGGAAGACGAAAACCTGAGCAGATATATCACGTGAACTGGTTAAAACCTTGGAAGGATAGAGAGTACTTGGTCGCTGAGACTATCTGATTTTCTGCTCCATTTGACATGGCTGTCCCTGAAGTTGGGATAGCGGAGACTCTGTCCAAAACTCAGCGACAGGAGGCTAAAGAATTTGTGCTCCGTAATAGGGAGACATTTTCAGATTTGCCAGGTTGGGTCTCCGGGGTTGAACATGATATTATCACCACACCAGGGGAGAAGGTCAAATTGAAGCATTATAGAATTCCAGAAGCCCGGCGAGAGGCAATTCGCCAGGAAGTAAAAAAAATGCTTGAGCTGGGGGTGATAGAAGAGTCAAATAGTGATTGGTCCAGTCCCATTGTCTTAGTGCTCAAACCAGATGGAAGTTGGCGGTTTTGTAATGACTTTCGCTGCCTGAATAAAATCACTTAGTTTGACACCTATCCTATGCTCCGCATAGATGAACTGATTGATCGCCTAGGCAGGGCCCGGTACATGACGACGTTAGACCTGACCAAGGGTTTCCAATATCGGAGGATGCCTTTTGGGTTACAGAATGCTCCCCCCACATTTCAACGCACCATGGATAAGACCCTTCGGCCTCATCGAGCCTATGCTGCTGCATACCTCGATGACGTGGTCGTCCACAGTGAGGACTGGGAATCACACTTGCCAAAAGTTCAGGCTGTGTTGACTTCCATCTGGAAAGCCGGGTTTACAGCTAATCCAAAAAAATGTACCCTTGGGAAGAAGAGGTGAAGTATCCCATTGGGAGAGGTCTAATCAAGCCTCAAACAAACAAAGTTGAGGCTATTCAGGATTGGCCACGTCCCACCAACAAGAAACAGGTTCGTGCATTTTTGGGAATCGCGGGATTTTATCGCCGTTTTATCCCCCATTTTGCCTCACAGGCTGCTCCCCTGACCAATTTGACCAAAGGGAAGGAGTCTGTCATGACCAAGCAGCTTTTGAGGCTTTAAAACAGGCCTTATGTAGTCAGCCAGTTTTAAAATCGCCTGATTTTTCACAGGACTTTGTGGTTCAGACAGATGTGTCAAATGTGGGGTTAGGAGCTGTACTGTCCCAGGTTATCAACGTGAAAGAACACCCTGTTATGTACCTTAGCCAAAAGTTGAAGGCCCATGAAGGGAATTATGCCACCATTGAGAAGGAGTGTTTGGCAGTGAAATGGGCTTTGGATTCTCTCCGGTACTACCTCCTGGGTAGACAGTTTGAACTGGTGACGGATCATGCCCCATTGAAGTGGATGGCACAGAACAAGGAGACCAATAGGAGAACAAATAGGTGGTTCCTGGCCCTTCAGGAATTTAGTTTTGTCGTAACGCATCGCCCCGGTGTTAAAATGGGGAATGCAGATGGTTTGTCCTGAGTGCATGCACGCCTGGCAACCTGTGTCCCAACCCTAGGGTTGAAACAAGAGGGGGGGGGGGTATGTGACAGGAAGTCAGGTAAATCTGTGTGTGTGTGTTGTCACAGACGGGAGATATATTTCTGCCTTGTTCAGACAATACACCATTTACTATTAGGCGTCGGCTGCAGAGATGGCCAGAGAGGTTTGGGGCGTGGGAGGGCTTCACCTGTTCAGAATGAAGCAATTGAAGCCTCTATAAAGACAGCCTAAGGATGGCGACTGATTGCTGCATCCTGAGGCTTTGTGAGTGAAGGAGCAGTCACAAGCACTACTGAAGAGGTGAGGTGCTGATTGATATTTCTGTGTGATAAATATCAAAGAGACTTTTTGTTTTCTGCTGTATGACCAGCAGTGTCTGCCCAGCAGTAGGCTGTGCCAGACTCCATAGGTAGGTTCCTGTGTTGGGAAGGTAGACGCCCCAAGTGGCAAGGGTTTATTTTATGTTTTGTTTTGTTTATGCTGTTTTGATGTTTGCACGTGTATCCAGCAATATGGAAAAATAAACCATATCATTTGTTTTCAACCATCCTCAACTGCCTTTTTGTACAGTTCAGCGTGTAGTGAACCCATCCAGGGGGTCACACACCCGCTACCAGTGGTGGGACAAGGTAATTCAGTGCCCAGGGCGAAGAAGCCAAAATGCGCCCCTCCCGAGCAGGGGGTGGAGCTATTTCAAGCATGTGCAGTGCACCAAAACATATGTAATGGTGCAAACACAAAGAGCCAATTCGATTGCTTTGATGATGGCTTGGTTTACAGCCAATAAGGAGTAATAGCAATAATAGCTGCTCAAGGGCGATTTCTAAAGATTGTAAATGGAGCTCAAGAACTCGCTGAAGCTGACCTTGGCTTCTGTCAAATGGTCCTGCTGGAAATCCTCTTTTGATCAGCGGGCAGCAGTGCTGATCATTGTACTCTGATCAGTGGAGGAGTCCTGCTGTCAGAGTACAATAGCACAGAGTAGAGAGGGGGGTTTATTCGTTTTTCTTCCAGCAGGCTGAACAAAACAAAAAAAAACTAATGGTGTGTACCCAGCTTTAGACAATGTGTCAGGGAAAACATTTGTCATTCTTAGTGTTCCTGCACATAAAGGTGAACATACACTGTACAATCTGATTGTACAATTTCTGCAAAATCTTGCTTTGATTTACCAAAACTTTGTAAAATGAGGACAAACCTAAACAATTCATTATGCAATTAGTAGTATCCAATCAGGCAGGCCCTTGTACTACATAGTTGGTGGTACATCCAAAAGATATTGTATAGTGAATGGTAAGCTGGCCATAGATGGATCAGTTTTTATCAGTTAGTGTCCGATTGAAAAAAACCGAGCAGATCCCCTCATCCACACAAGCAAGGTGGATGCTTGAGACATTGCATTGTGATTAGAATACATTGTTTCACGCTGCAGAGCAAAGGAAACATTTCCAACAAGCTGGTTTGAGAGAAGTTGATCATATTAGATCGACTTCTCTTTAGCAGGAATGACCATAGATGGGTTGAAACTCATCCAGTCTTTGGTAAACCAGCTGAATTTCCATTCATGTCCAGACTTAGTAGCTCCTGTGTAAAATCCCTGTTTGTTTTCTGATGCCTGGGGAGCTGGGGAATCACTAAGCCTCCATGTACTACATGTCCATGTAGTTGTTTAGGCCCATTCAGATATGTGTGCCATGTGCAGGGCTCTCATGTGCATTGTGTACATCCCTGTTCCAGTGTTCTATTCATTTCTTGTGGGACCCAAACATGCATGTTATATCAGAATACAGAGGCTGTGTGCATAAAACCTCATGTCTCAGTAGAAATGAATGGGGTGCTGGCACAGGGATGCACACAATGCTCAAGCATCCCCATGCTGATAAGATAGCCATGCATGGGAGACACATGTCTGTGCCTCATATTAACAAGTCCTTAATAAACAAAGAATCAGAAAGAACAGTTGTCTTCACAGCTAGAACTGTGATACCATGACTGAAAGAAGGTTACCTGTTAGCTGAGTAGTGGAAGCCTCAGCAGCACACAGGAGACACCACTCACTTTGCAGTAGGACTGGAGAGGAGGGGACCCGAGGGAAAGGGCACAGGAGGGGAGGGGTCACCACCACATTGTCCAGAGCAGGGAGGAAATAAACAGGAGGCTAGGGGGCAGAGCTGGTGATGTCACACAGACATCGGGGCACTCTGAAAGTATGAGTGATAGAACTGATTGGAGAGGGGAAGGAGAAGCGGTCTGGGCAAGCAGAGGAGCAGGAGAGCTGTATGTATCTGGAAACACCAACCTCATGTGCCCCGCCCACTCCATTCTACTGTCTCGGGGACTAGTACAGTGCACTGTGCAGGCAGGGGGCGGGTGGTAGTGCTACGATCTAGCCTACACACAGGAACAAAGCTGCTCCGTGCCTACCCTGTTAGATTCGGCGCTCTGCAGGAAGTTCTGTGCTGGTCATGGTTACACCCGGCAGACAGCGCCCTCTTCCTTCAAATAAATCATTGCGCTCAGGGCAGCTGCCCGTCCCGCCCACCCCTAGTACCGGCCCTGCCCGCTACCCACCAAATCCCTCACACAATATATATATAAAAAGTTCCAATAGTAAGACCAAGGTAAGAATAAAGTTCCTCGTGAAGAAGGTGAGTTGGAATCCTCTGCTAGTGAACGTGACATTTCATATTGGTTGTTTGCGCTGATTGTTTTTTCCTATTTTTATACAGAAACAGCAGATCATTAAAAAGCAGTTACTGATACTGAGCTTCAGTGAAGAAAAAATTCCCAGGTTTAGATAATGTCATTAGTCTGCTGCTGTTAGAGGAAAGGGTTTTCTAACTTTCTTCTCTTCAGATTTCAACTATGTACTTTTGCAGCAAGCCACAAGGTGAGAGGCTGTAGTAAAGCCCTGTACACACGACCGGAATTCCCGGCAGTATAAAATCCGCCGGGAAAACCGAGAACCTACTCGGTAAGTTTCCCTGTGTACACACGAGAAGTTTTCCCGTCAGGAAAACTGCGGGGAGAGCTTTGGCCGGGAATTCCGGCCAGGTGTATGCTCCCTCGCAGTGTTTCCCCATAGGAAAATTGTCGGGTTTAAAACCCCCGGGAATTCCGGTAGGAAAATAGAGAGCAGGTCCTTTATTTTCCCGCCGGGATTCCCGGGAATGTTATCCTGGCCAAAAGCTCTCTTGGCAGTTTTCCTGGCAGGAAAACCGGTCGTGTGTATGGGGCTTGAGGGTTGATCTGTCTCAGGCTTTTGTGAACACAGACAATAACCATACACCAGGATTTTCATCATTGTGTCATTCTTAAAGCAGCATCTTGGTCCAGGAATTAGATGCTGGCTAAGCACAATGCCAAAAAGGTGTGCCAGCTACCTGATGCATGATAATAGCCTCTCAGAACTCCCCACCTCTCTCCTAAGGCCCCTTTCAGATGAGCACCTTCCATATTGATCAGCAAGTGATCTGTCTGCTGATCGGATTGGATCGGAGGTAGGTGGATGTAAATAGACACAAGTCCATTTACACCCACCAGTCCATAAGGGTAAAATAGTCATGTGAAAGGGGCCTTAGTTTCATTTATAGCTTTTACATAATATGAAAGACAATGTAACAAAATTCAACATACCCTAAAATGTGTTGACATACTTGAATGTCCTCAACAAACCACCCGTTTTGTTTTAGGTTTACTCTGGGGCTGACTTAGACCCCACACACTATTAGATTTTCTGCAGATTTTTGCCTTCAGATTTGCCAAAATCATGTAATGCTAGGGCATGTCTGATTGCATACAAATTGGAACTCTAATGCTGCGTACACACGATCGGAATTTCCGACAAAAAATGTTCGATGTGAGCTTTTGGTCGAATATTCCGACCGCATGTATGCTCCATCGGACATTTGCTGTCAGAATTTCTGACAACAAATGTTTAAGAGCTGGTTCTCAAGTTTTAAGACAACAAAAGTTCTTGTTTAAAATTCCGATAGTGTGTATGCAATTCCAATGCACAAAAATCCATGCATGCTAGGAATCAAGCAGAAGAGCCACACTACCTATTGAACTTAATTTGTCTTGGCTCATCATACATGTTGTACGTCACTGCATTCTTGAAGTTCGGAATTTCCGACAACATTTGTGTGACCGTGTGTATGCAACACAAGTTTGAGCCAACATTCCGTCAGAAAAAAATCCATGGTTTTGTTGTCGGTGGCACTGATGGGCACTGATTGGTGGCACTGATATGCACTGGTAGGCATTGGAAGGTGGCAAGGGCAGACAGCACTGGTGGACACAGATGAGGTGGCTGTTGCTGTTCCTCTTCGGGACTGATGTCCCTTTCACAGAAGCCTGTGATTGGCTTTTTTCTCTTCTCACGCTATCAGCGCAAGGAAAAAAAATGATTGCTGATCTTCTGTTTACATTATGTGATCAGCTCTCATTGGCTGACAGCTGATCACATGGCCGTCATTCGCCTTTAGCGCAGACGCAAGGAGTTTAAAATAGAAATGAAAGGAAAAACATTTTTGTATAAATACAAAAAAAAAATGATAGATACCCTTTTTCCCCTTTTTTATAAGTGATAACATTCCCTCTGTTCTCAGCTGCATAACAGCTGGGTGGAGGAGAAGCAGGACCACACTGCGCTTCCCAGTGACAGGCTGTGCAGGGGGCATGTCAGGACAGATCTAATCATTGGAGGGCAGTACACTGAGTTCCCAGCACAGCTAGAGAACTGACCATGGTGCGCTTTCCTGCTTAGTGTGGTCAGTTTTTAATAGGAAAGCAGAGGGACTAGCAGAAACACCATGGATCTCACATAAAGGAAGCCATACAAAGAAAACAGAATACTTTCTCATACAAGGATATGAAGTGTTAGGGTAACAAACGCTTTGAATTATACTGTATATAACAGTTCCAAATATTGCAGGCAGCACTCACCGAGTAGATGTACTACAATCAGGGGCCCTCTAGGAAGCGTGGGCAGCAGAGAGATTACATTATCTCTCTGCTATCTGACTCTGGGACAAAGACGCAAGAGTCAAGCAAAACAGGTGACCTGGCAAGTGACAATCCGCAAGGTGTGGCAGGTGACGTGGCAAGTGACAATCCGCATCTGGTGGCAGGTGATGTGGCAAGTGACAATCCGTAAGGTGACGTGGCAAGTGACAATCCGCAAGGTGTGGCAGGTGGCGTGGCAAGTGACAATCCGCAAGGTGTGGCAGGTGACGATCTGCATCTGGTGGCAGGCAAGTGACAATCCGCAATGTGTGGCAAGTGACAATCTGCAAGGTGTTGTAGGTGACATGACAAGTGACAATCCGCAACATGTGGCAGGTGACAATCTGCATCTAGTGGCAGGCAAGTGACAATCCGCAATGTGTGGCAGGCGACAGTGGCAAGTGACACGCTCGGGGCTTACACTGATTTAGCATTATAGTGAGTTGAACCATTTTATTTGATATTACAATGTAATAATATAAATAATGCCCCTCAATCATCCTGACACCATAACAACCATAGTGCCAGGATGATTGAAATGCCAACACCAGCCATTTCCCTGATATATTTCCCACAAAAAAAAACATTTTCTGCCAGTGCCCCTCCCAAGACAAGACTCTGGATCTGCCCCTGACTACAATGTTACTGGGACATTCCATCTGCATTAAAAAAATAAAAATAAACACAATATAAACAATATGTAAACAAAGTATAACCAATATGTATCATATAAAAAAGAATACAAATCATAATCCCTTTTTAAATATTTTTTGCATTAAAGTGTCCATCTTACTTCAGTTTGTTTTAATTTTAACTCTCTATTGCCTCTCCCCAAATCTGGCACATGATCTATTGCCATAAACCTGAGTTGTGCTGGTGCATGTCTGCACTGTTTGGAAAGCAACTGGCATATACAGTATTTAGGCCCCTTTTACACTTGTACTGTATGACTTGTCCTACGACTTGGGAAGCTCACTCATCCCCACCCCCTTTCCTGACCTGCCGGGCTGCGTTCTCAGATAGGGGTCTGGTATGGATTTTGGGAGGGACCCCCACGCCATTTTTGGGGGTGGGGATTCCCCTTAGACAGAAGGGCTTCAAGAGATTTTCTCTTCTGCACTCTCTGTGAGGACGGGGTGAGACCTTCCACTTTTAACGGTTGTCAAGGAGGCTTGCCAATCAGTAATCATCCTTCTCCTTTATGCCACGTATTCTTGGGTCCTTTCGCAGGCTTTGAAGCATAAGTTGCCCATGCGCCTCACATTTGCAGAGACTTAAGAAGCAGACTCCTCAGGGTCACTCAGGATGACAGCATCTGTAACTTCCTCCTCCCAGCCACATACTACTCCCAAGGGTCCTGGGGTTGGAAAGCCATAGCTTACAGATTGACGCATGTCTTCCTCTTTTTCGAAGCTTATGAATGGCCATAATCATCTTCCTCCCCCCTCTCCTCCTGTGTGTTCTGTGACATAAAAATTATGGTGTCTGGAATAAGTGGACCTTGAGAGGAAAGGAAGCCCTCCCCTTTCTTCCTGCTGCTCTGCCCATAATGCCCTGTCCGTAATGCCACGTAGAGTCTGCTCCAGAAGGAACACAACAGGGATTTTGTCACTGTATAAATGTCACTGTCACTGCTCACTTTGTCACTTTGGGGCTGATTTACTAATGAATCTGCGCTGCGCCGGTACATGCCTTAATAGGTGCGCTGGATGAAGCCCTAATTAGGCGCATGAACCGGCGGCAGCAGCAGCGCGATGTGATTGATAAGTAAAGCCGCCGCCGAACTCCCTGTATAAGTCTATGGGGGAAATCTTAATTGTGAATTTTAAAGGCTAATCTGCAAGTTTTGTCCTAAAAAGTGTTTGGGGACCTCAGTCCTGCCCCAGGGGACATGTACCAATGCTTTTTTTATTTTTTAAAACGGCCGTTTTTTCGGGAGCAGTGATTTTAATAATGCTAAAAGTGCAATAATAAAAGTGTAATTTTCCTTTAAATTTCGTAGCATGGGGGTCTCTAATGTCAGCATGTGAAAAAGCGCATGTTTCCCGTGGTTAGAACTGTCTCTGCACAAAATGTCATTTTTCAAAGGAAAAAAGCCATTTAAAACTGACTCGCGGCTATAATGAATTGTCGGCTCCCGGCAATTGCAGGAGAATTCATTCATTAAAAAAAGGGAAAAAAAAGCGTGGGGGTCCCCCCAAATTCAATAACCAGACCCTTTAGGTCTGGTATGGATATTAAGGGGAACCCCGCCGTCAATTTTTTAAAAAAAATGACGTGGGGTTCCCCCCAAATATCCATAACCAGACCCTTCGGGTCTGGTGTGGAATTTAAGGGGAACTCCACTCCAAATTAAAAAAAAAATGGCGTGGAGTCCCCCCTAAAATCCACACCAGACCCCTTATCCGAGCACGTTGACCTGGCCGGCCGCAGAAAAGAGGGGGGGACAGAGCGCGGCCCCCCCCCTCTCCTGAACCGCACCAGGCCACATGCCCTCAACATTGGGAGGGTGTTTTGGGGTGCCCCCCAAAACACCTTGTCCCCATGTTGATGAGGACAAGGGTCTCTTCCCCACAACCCTTGCCCGGTGGTTGTGGGGGTCTGCGGGCAGGAGGCTTATCGAAATCTGGAAGACCCCTTTAACAAAGGGGCCCCCCAGATCCCGGCCCCCCCCTGTGTGAAATGGTAATGGGGTACCTTGTACCTCTACCATTTCACGAGAAAAAAAATGTAAAGGGTTAAAAAAGACAAGAGCCGGTTTTTGACAAGTCCTTTATTATCTTCTTTCTTCTTTCCTTCGGGTTTCTTCTTCCTCCTCCTTCTTCTTCCTCTGCTTCTGTCTTGGGTCTTCTATTCCCGCATCTTGCCCGGCGTGTTCTTCCATCTTCTGTTCCTCCCGCTGTCCTTCTCGTCCGCATCTTCTTCTCCTTCTTCTTCTTCGCCGGAGGCGCCGCTTCCAATTGAAATCCCCGCTGTCTGCCGGACC
Organism: Rana kukunoris; assembly: GCA_029574335.1. Lineage (NCBI taxonomy): Eukaryota > Metazoa > Chordata > Amphibia > Anura > Ranidae > Rana > Rana kukunoris. The sequence continues at coordinate 295,119,322 of CM056052.1, forward strand.
ACGCCCCCCCCCTCTGACGCCACGGGCAAGCTCTTAGGAGTGTGCTGCAAGTGCGTCCGAGGGGGGCGTGGTCACATGTCAGAGGGCGGCCAATTCAATTTGAAGCTCGTGCGCGGCTTTTTCTTTGCCAGAGTCGCCGCTTCCAATTGAATTGCCCGCTTTCTGGAACATGTGACCACGCCCCCCTCTGACGCACTGGCACCACACGGGGACTTTCCTAAGAGCTCGCCCGTGGCGTCAGAGGGGGGGCGTGGTCCGGCAGACAGCGGGGATTTCGATTGGAAGCGGCCGCTCCGGCGAAGAAGAACAAGAAGGAGAAGATGCGGACGAGAAGGACAGCGGAAGAAGATGGAAGAACACGCCGGGCAAGATGCGGGAATAGAAGACCCAAGACAGAAGCAGAGGAAGAAGAAGGAGGAGGAAGAAGAAACCCGAAGGAAAGAAGAAAGAAGATAATAAAGGACTTGTCAAAAACCGGCTCTTGTCGTTTTTAACCCTTTACATTTTTTTTTCTCGTGAAATGGTAGAGGTACAAGGTACCCCATTACCATTTCACACAGGGGGGGGGCCGGGATCTGGGGGGCCCCTTTGTTAAAGGGGTCTTCCAGATTTCGATAAGCCTTCCGCCCGCAGACCCCCACAACCACCGGGCAAGGGTTGTGGGGAAGAGACCCTTGTCCTCATCAACATGGGGACAAGGTGTTTTGGGGGGCACCCCAAAACACCCTCCCAATGTTGAGGGCATGTGGCCTGGTGCGGTTCAGGAGAGGGGGGGGGCCGCGCTCTGTCCCCCCCTCTTTTCTGCGGCCGGCCAGGTCAACGTGCTCGGATAAGGGGTCTGGTGTGGATTTTAGGGGGGACTCCACGCCATTTTTTTTTTAATTTGGGGTGGAGTTCCCCTTAAATTCCACACCAGACCCGAAGGGTCTGGTTATGGATATTTGGGGGGACCCCCACGTCATTTGAATAATTATTTTAAAATTCGTACCATGGGGGGGGGGGATGTCAGCAGGTGAATAAAGCGCACTTTTCCTGCGGTTAGAAATATGTCTTTGCACAAAATGACATTCTGAAAAAAAAAAAAAAAAAAAAAAAAAAAAGCCATTTAAAACTGACTCGCGGCAATAATGAATTGTCGGCTCCCGGCAATTGCAGGAGAATTCATTCATAAAAAAACGAAAACAAAAAGCGTGGGGGTCCCCCCAAATTCAATAACCAGACCCTTTAGGTCTGATATGGATATTAAGGGGAACCCCGCCGTCAATTTGTTAAAAAAAATGACGTGGGGTTCCCCCCAAATATCCATAACCAGACCCTTCAGGTCTGGTGTGGAATTTAAGGGGAACTCCACTCCAAATTTAAAAAAAAATGGCGTGGAGTCCCCCCTAAAATCCACACCAGACCCCTTATCCGAGCACGTTGACCTGGCCGGCCGCAGAAAAGAGGGGGGGACAGAGCGCGGCCCCCCCCCTCTCCTGAACCGCACCAGGCCACATGCCCTCAACATTGGGAGGGTGTTTTGGGGTGCCCCCCAAAACACCTTGTCCCCATGTTGATGAGGACAAGGGTCTCTTCCCCACAACCCTTGCCCGGTGGTTGTGGGGGTCTGCGGGCGGAAGGCTTATCGAAATCTGGAAGACCCCTTTAACAAAGGGGCCCCCCAGATCCCGGCCCCCCCCCTGTGTGAAATGGTAATGGGGTACCTTGTACCTCTACCATTTCACGAGAAAAAAAATGTAAAGGGTTAAAAAAGACAAGAGCCGGTTTTTGACAAGTCCTTTATTATCTTCTTTCTTCTTTCCTTCGGGTTTCTTCCTCCTCCATCTTCTTCTTCCTCTGCTTCTGTCTTGGGTCTTCTATTCCCGCATCTTGCCCGGCGTGTTCTTCCATCTTCTTCCGCTGTCCTTCTCGTCCGCATCTTCTCCTTCTTCTTCTTCTTCGCCGGAGCGGCCGCTTCCAATTGAAATCCCCGCTGTCTGCCGGACCACGCCCCCCCTCTGACGCCACGGGCAAGCTCTTAGGAAAGTCCCCGTGTGGTGCCAGTGCGTCAGAGGGGGGCGTGGTCACATGTTCCAGAAAGCGGGCAATTCAATTGGAAGCGGCGACTCTGGCAAAGAAAAAGCCGCGCACGAGCTTCAAATTGAATTGCCCGCCCTCTGACATGTGACCACGCCCCCCTCTGACGCACTGGCAGCACACTCCTAAGAGCTTGCCCGTGGCGTCAGAGGGGGGGGCGTGGTCCGGCAGACAGCGGGGATTTCAATTGGAAGCGGCCGCTCCGGCGAAGAAGAAGAAGAAGAAGAAGATGCGGACGAGAAGGACAGCGGAAGAAGATGGAAGAACACGCCGGGCAAGATGCGGGAATAGAAGACCCAAGACAGAAGCAGAGGAAGAAGAAGGAAGGAGGAAGAAGAAACCCGAAGAAAAGAAGAAAGAAGATAATAAAGGACTTGTCAAAAACCGGCTCTTGTCTTTTTTAACCCTTTACATTTTTTTTTCTCGTGAAATGGTAGAGGTACAAGGTACCCCATTACCATTTCACACAGGGGGGGGGCCGGGATCTGGGGGGCCCCTTTGTTAAAGGGGTCTTCCAGATTTCGATAAGCCTCCTGCCCGCAGACCCCCACAACCACCGGGCAAGGGTTGTGGGGAAGAGACCCTTGTCCTCATCAACATGGGGACAAGGTGTTTTGGGGGGCACCCCAAAACACCCTCCCAATGTTGAGGGCATGTGGCCTGGTGCGGTTCAGGAGAGGGGGGGGGCCGCGCTCTGTCCCCCCCTCTTTTCTGCGGCCGGCCAGGTCAACGTGCTCGGATAAGGGGTCTGGTGTGGATTTTAGGGGGGACTCCACGCCATTTTTTTTTTAAATTTGGAGTGGAGTTCCCCTTAAATTCCACACCAGACCTGAAGGGTCTGGTTATGGATATTTGGGGGGAACCCCACGTCATTTTTTTTTAAAAATTGATGGCGGGGTTCCCCTTAATATCCATACCAGACCTAAAGGGTCTGGTTATTGAATTTGGGGGGACCCCCACGCTTTTTTTTTGGTGTTTTTAATGAATGAATTCTCCTGCAAATTCCAAGAGCTGACAATTCATTATAGCCGCGAGTCAGTTTTAAATGGCTTTTTTCCTTCAGAATGTCATTTTTCACATGCTGACATTACACCCAGGGCCGCCATCAGGGGGGTACAGGCAGTACACCTGCAGGGCCGCCATTAGGGGGGTACAGGCATTACACCGCCCGGGGGTCCCCAGGGGCCCCCAGGGGCCCGGATGGGAACCACCCTAAAACAAAAAAAACAATTTTTTTTTTTTGTTTAAGGGCTCCGAAGGTCCCCAGGGGCCCGGAGGCCACTAAGGGCCCCAGATGGCAAGCCCTTTTTTTAAAATAAAATATATATATTTAAAAAAATATATATATTTTTTTAATATATTTTTTTTTTTTTTTTTTTTAAGGAAAGGGCCCAGAGGTCCCCAGGGCCCTGGAAGGCTACCCCCTTGTTTTTTTACTTTTTTTCGATAAATGTTATATTTAAAAAATATATATATATGTATTTTCTCTCTTTTGTATTTTTATTTGATAAAGAGCACAGAGGTCCCCAGGGCCCCGGATGGCTACCCCCCTTTTTTATATATATTTTTCTTTATTTCTTATTTCTGTCAAAATTTTTGTAAAGGGCCCCTCCGCTCCTCAATTTGTGGCACCACCCCCCCCCCCCCCGCTTCTCAATTTCATGCGGCAGCACCCCCCCCGGTTCTCTGCTCCAGGGGGCCCATGCCTGAAGCTGTGTAAGGGGCCCCAAAATTCATGATGGCGGCCCTGTACACCTGTAAGGGGCCCGGGGGTCCGGAGGTGCCCAGATGCCTGGAGGCCCCCCAGCGCCCCAGATGGTAACCCCCCTCTTTTTTTTTTTGTATATATATTTGTTAGTTGGTTTTTGTAGGATTTTTTATTAAAGGGCCAATTTTTGGAATTTAATATTTTTTAGCAGTCTGGAGGTCCCCAGGGCCCCGGGTGGCAACCCCCCAAATTTTTTGTTATTAAAGGGCCAATGTTTTGGTTTAGGGGTCTGGAGGTCCCCAGTGGCCTGGTCCCCAGTGGCCCGGAGATCCCCAGGGCTCCAGATGACAACCCCCCACCTTTACAAAAAAATCAAAAAAAAAACATATGATATATTTTTTGGTTATTTTTTAAACATATATATATATAATATAATTTTGAAAGCTCCCAGAGGGCCCCTTTTTGCTTCTAAAAATGTTATAAACATTTTCCCCAGGTTTGTTACTTTTTACTTTAATTTCTTTTTTAAAGTGTATTTTGTGCGTGAAGTCGAGAGAGAGGAGCTGGACTTGCAATCGCCATCCTTCTCCATGCCCCCGGTGGCAATGGTGGGTGTGAGGGGGGCCTCACCCCACCTGCTACACTTGGGAGCCCAATGGGACAGAGGGACTCCCCCTATGAAGGAGTGTAGCCCACCCAGCCAGCCCTGTAGGTCCTTCACCTCCCTTTATTTTAGGAGACCTCATGGCCAAAGTGTGTGCAAGTGTGGTGTTTTTTTTTTGGGGGGGGGGGGGGTGGGCATACTAAGCACAGGCGTACCTTGCATAGCACACCCACCGGGAGCCGGGCTGACACCACCAAACTCAATTCACATGTAGCCGAGACCGGGATCCGAACCCTTGGCTGCAGAGGTGAACGGCTTGTCAGCGCAGTGCCATTCACGTTGAGCCACCACAGCTCCCACCCAATGTTATTTTTTTTTTAGATTTTTGGTAGTTATTTTTTATTAAAGGGCCCAGAGCTCCCAAGGCAACCCCCTTTTTTATTATTTTATATATGTAGATATTGTAATTTATTTTTCATTAAAGAGCCCAGAAGTTTCTTTTTATTAAAGGGCCCAGTGGTCCCCAGGGCCCCCGGATGGCTACCACCCTTTTTAATATATATTTTTCTATATGTATTTTTTAGTAAAGGAACCCCCCGCTTATCAAATTGCGGCAGCCCCCCCCCCTTCTTTAATATCAGGCGGCACCCCCCCCCCCCTATTCTCTGCTCCAGGGGGCCCATGCCTGAAGCTGTGTAAGGGGCCCCATAATTCCTGATGGCGCCCCTAATTGCCTCCCCCCCCCCATGGTACGAAATTTCAAGGAATTTTTCACTTTTATTGGTGCACTTTAACCACTTCCATACCGCGCCTATTCTGGCACTTCTCTCCTTCATGTAACAATTATATTTTCTTCCTTGAAACTTACTCAGGACCCCCAAACATTATATATATTTTATTAACAAACACCCTAGGGAATAAAGTGGCGGCCATTTTTTCGGACACATTTCCAACAGTATTTGTGCCAAAAATTTTCTAACGTTTTTTTTTTTTTTTGGCTTTCCAAAAAAAAACCTGTTTCATGAATGACAAAATAAGAAAGCAGTAAAGCTAGGCCAATTTTTAGGGATAAGGTAAAAGATGATGTTACACCGAGTAAATAGATACCTAACTTGTCACGCTTTCATATTGCGCACACTCATGGAATGGCGCTAAACTTCGTTATTAAAAATCTCCATAGGCAACGCTTGACTTTTTTTCTCAGGTTACCACTTTTGAGTTACAGAGGAGGTCTAGTGCTAACATTATTGCTCTCGCTCTAACGCACGCTATGATACCTCACATGTGGGGTTTGAAGGATGTTTACATATGTGGGTGGGACTTGCATGCGTGTTCGCTTCTGAGTGCGAGCTACTAGGGACAGGAGCATTTAAATTCCTTTGTTATTTTATTTTTTTACTTAATATTTTATTTTTTGCACTTGTTTGTCCCTTTGTTTGTATTATTTTTCACTTTTCTTCCTATTACAAGGAATGTAAACATCCCTTGTAATAGGACTAGTGTGTGACAGGTCCTCTTTATAGAGAAAGGCGGGGTCAATTAGACCCCACATCTGTCCTCCAGGCTGGAAAGCATGGAATTGGTAAAAAAAAAAAACATCTCATGCTTTCAGCTGCAATCATGTTCGTTCAGCACAGTAGCGTAGTGTGTAGCATGTTCACCTAGCAGCAAAAGGGTTGCTGGTTCGAATCCCGCCCGTGACACTATCTGCCTGGAGTTTGCATGTTCTCCCTGTGCGGGTTTCCTCCCACAATCTAAAAACATGCTGTAAATTGGATCCTGTCTAAATAAGCCCTAATGTGCAGTAGGAGATTTAGGTTTTGTGCTGCCCTAGGCCTGACCAAATTTTGGCACCCCCCTAATAGAAAAATGACCCACCCTTCCTGTCAAGGCCACACCCTGTTTTTTTATGACCCACCCAGGAATTTTCAGGGGACACACACAAGTTCTGTGGGGGGGGACTTGGGGGGGCCCTTAATTTGCCTACTTTTTCGATCACTTCCTGTTTGGCTATGGGGCAGGAAGTGAAGGCCAATCTCCCCAAACGGACAGGGATAATACAAAATAAACTGACAGAGCTTCTAACCCCCCCCCCCCCCCCACCAACTCTATCCAAAATGAAAGAAATCCAAAAAATAAAAGTGATGATTATTGTTCCAGTTTAACCCCAAATTTCAGATCATTTTATTGAGAGGCTTAAGAAAATATAACCATGCCAATAGGCCAGGATCCAGCGTTGCTAATATGTATGAATGTGTGTTAGGGACCCCCACAAACACCACCCAATGTTAAATCAACTATTTTCATGTTTGTTTTGGGGATGCCTGCACCCCTGATAGGGTAAAGACACCTCACAAATGTTGTCACTTTCTACTTAATTCATTCACTTCCTGCCACACAGCCAAACAGGAAGTGAGGGAAACACCTGAGTAATGTTTTGTTGGGGACACACAGATCAATATAAATAGTTTCCCATTTTGGAAATGGCATTTTGCTGTGTACACCCCAAATTAGTAGGAATCTTGGACTTTGGGGTCCATTTACTAAAGGCAAATCCACTTTGCACTACAAGTGGACAAGCAAGGAAGAAAACTCAAAACTTGGCGGGATTGGAAGTAAAAACCATCAGTGCTTCCCTTCTGATTTTCATTGCCTACGCTTCTACTGCAGAGCGGCTTTGCCTTTACTAAACCCCAAAGTAACTAATCATTTGGGGTGTACACTGCAGTGCAATTTGCTTAATGGTGACACTAGTTAGATTGACCTGTGTCCCAAAGAAAAGACCATTGGTAGGGTTTTAACCTCACTTCCTGTTCAGCTGTGTGACAGGAAGTGAAGCCAATTTTAGGAAAAGGGACACAAAGCCCAACCTAAAAACACTAGCAGGGGTTCTAACACTCAATTGGCTTCCCTCAAACAACCCACAATTAGAATAGGATTGTCTTGTGCTAGTTTCAAGCACAGCGCTGTAAATCAGCACTTCAAGCCTGTCCAAAAAAAACACACCACCCCCCCCCCCCCCCCCCCTCCAACAGGCCCTGTTTGCAGCTTTTCCTACATCTTGCACATGTGCTTTAAAAAGTCAGTCTGGACATCAGTTCTAGGAAACATTACTTACCGCTTTGTCCTTCCTTTTCTGGTGACTAAACATTTCATGCATACACACCAGGAAAGAGCTTAGAGACAAATCACACTTGATGGTTTAGGCCCAAACTAGTTCAGCTGCAGCGGTTGAAATCCATAGCAGGAAAAAAATATCACAAAACAAACTTCAAAATTTGAAAGTAATTTTATTGGTCCACAAAACAAGGAAAGCAAAACAAAAAATTACAAATAAACACACCAAAAATATATAAAAACACCTAAAAACAAAAAAGACCAACGTTTATTTCACAGTCATTGGAAAATAAATCATGCTTTTGAAATAACAGGATAGACCCACAGGATTAAAACATTAGTCATTAACATCTTGAGAAACATTTAGCAAAATTATGTAGCAGAGAAAACATCAAAAAATACAAAACTTGCTCCAAAACATCTCTGTTTCACTCCGCCATTCCTTCCAGCCAGCAAATCTGCCCCCTCTGAGGGGCAGCTGACACGTGCAGTATCCACGCTTTTTATAACATGTGTGCTAATGAACCAATTGGAAACACATGAAGAAATGTCAGCCTCTAGTTTGTGTGCACTTGGAACTGCTTACACCTGTTAAGGATGTCCTTAAATTACTAAGCCAAAAAAAGAGCTTTCTGAGCATGCTCAGAAAGATGCAAGTCATTTTCAGGATGAAACTTCCAACTTCTTTTTCTAACTGTTCGAGCATGCCCAGTTCACTCGAAATGCAGTACCAGAATCAAATCTGCAATGGCGGATGAAAGCATTAGAGGTGTTAAATTTTTTTTTGGTCCCCATGAAGTGATGCTTTACAAGCTGAACGGGAGGTCTTATAGAATTTTTACGTAACAAACCTAAATAGTAATAATTTAAACGCCCCTGTCCCTAGTAGCTCGCAGTCAGAAGCGAACAAGCAGCATTTTTATTGTTTCCGGTTACCAGTTTAGATTTACAGATGAGGTCTAGTGCTATAAATATTCCTCTTGCTGTTACGCACGCTATGATACCTCACATGTGTGGTTTGAAGAATGTTTCCATATATGGGGGCGGGCCTTAAATGTGTAAGCCCCGCCCACATATTGAACCCCCGTTCAAACCCCACATGTGAGGTATCATAGCGTACGTTAGAGCGAGAGCAATACTTTTAGCACTAGACCTCCTCTGTAAATCTAAACTGGTAACCTGAAACACATAAAAAAGCGTTGCCTATGGGTATTTTCAAGTACTGAAGTTTGGCGCCATTCCATGAGTGTGTGCAATATTAAAGTGTAACATGTTGGGTATCTATTTACTCGGTGTAACATCATCTTTCACATTATGGCCATAAATTGGGCTAACTTTAGTGTATTCTTAATTTGTAACCACTTGAGCCCCAGAGCATATTACTGGTCACTGACGGGGCCATTTTTTGCATTTCAACACTGCGTCATTTTGACTGACAATTGCGTGGTTGTGCGACGTGGCCCCCAAAAAAATTGGGCGTCCTCATCCTCCCCCCCCCCCCCCCCCCCTAAAAATTCAATTTTTTTTTTTTGTTGGTGGTATTTGATCACCTCTGCGTTTTTTCTTATTTTTGCTTGACCCAAAACTATAGCGACAATTTGGTAACTAAAAAAACATCTTTTTTACGGTTTGCTATAATAAATCTCCCCCAAAATATATTCAAAAAATGTTTGCCCTCAGTTTAGGCCGATAAGTATTCTTGGACATCTTTTTGGTTGCAAAAAATCACAATAAGCGTTTGATTGGTTTGGGCAAAAGTTCTAAGTAGGGGTTGGTCTTATGGGTTTTTTTTTGAATAATTTTTTGTTTTACTAGTAATGGTGGCTATCATTTGTTTTTTCTGTCTAATGCGACATTGTGGCGGACACATTTTTGTGAGATTTGGCATTTTTGTAGCGAGCAATGGTATATCAATGCATTGCTTACTATAAAAATGACACTGGCAGGGAAGGGGTTAACACTAGGGGCGCGGAAGGGGTTGAATATGTTACCTGGGTGTGTTCTAACTGTAAAGGGGGTGGGACTGTGTAGGGGAAATGACAGATCGCTGTTCATACATTGTAGGGACAGACGAGCAGGCATTCCCCCCCCCCCCCTGACAGGACCGGGATAAAGGGGAACTCCACCCCAAATTAGAAAAAAAAACGGCGTGGGGGTCCCCCTTCTGGTGCACAACAGGCTCTTAGATTTGATCTGGAACATAAGGGGTTAAACCCACGCCAAAAAACGGCGTGGGGTTCCCCCTCAGATCCAGACCAAACCCTTCTCCCAGGCACGCAGTCTGGCCGGACAGGAATGGGGGTGGGGACGAGCGAGCGCCCCCCCCCCTCCTGAGCCGTACCAGACCACATGCCCTCGACATGGGGGAGTGTGTGCTGTGGGGGAGGGGGGCACTGCCCCCCCACCCCAAAGCACTCTTGTCCCCATGTCGAAAGGGACAAGAGCCTCTTCCCGACAACCCTGGCCGTTGGTTGTCGGGGTATGCGGGCGGGGGGCTTATCAGAATCTGAGAGCCCCCTATATTAAGGGGGCCCCCAGATTCTGGCCCCCCACCCTATGTGAATGAGTATGGGGTACATCGTACCCCTACCCATTCACCGGGTGGAAAAGTGTAAACAAAAAAAAACACACAGAAAAAAATAATTTATTAGTCAGCTCCGGGGGTCTTCTGCCGGGACCCCCCACCACCAGCCCATTGGGCCCCGGGCTTCGCCGTCTTCTGCCGGGGGGGACACCCACCGATGATCTCCGCCATGTCCAGCCAGGCCCCCACCCCAAAATAAGCTCTTTCAGATCCGGGGGGGGCCGGCCGAAAGAAGCAGAGAACAACGGGGGCGGAGCCCCTCGGTCTTCCAGACGTTTTCTGCCGGGGGGGCTCCAGCCCCGCACCGGTCTTCGCCGCCGCCTTCCGCCGGGGGGGTACACCTACCCCCCCCCCGGTCTTCGCCGCCGCCTTCCGCCGGGGAGAGAGACCCCCACCGATGCTCTCCGCCATGGTCGGCCAGGCCCCCTACCCCAAACAAAGCTCTTTTACATCCGGGGGGGGCCGGCGGGAATGGCGGAGAACAACGGGGGCGTCGCCACTCCTCGGTCTTCTAGCCGTCTTCTGCCGGGGGGGGGAAACACCCACCCATGCTCTCCGCCATGCTCGACTGTGCCCCCACTCCAAAATGAAGCTCTTTTACATCCGGGGGGGGCCGGCCGAAAACAGCGGAGAACAACGGGGGTGTCGCCCCACCTCGGGCTCCTCCGCTTCTGCCTGGCTCCTCCCGAGGCCAGGGCTTCTTTCGCCGTCTTCCGCCGGAGGGCGCCACTCTCCGGGCTTCTCGACGTTGTCTTCCGCCGCGGGGGTACACCTACCCCCCCCGGTCTTCGCCGCCGCCTTCCGCCGGGGAGAGAGACCCCCACCGATGCTCTCCGCCATGTTCGGCCAGGCCCCCTACCCCAAACAAAGCTCTTTTACATCCGGGGGGGGCCGGCGGGAATGGCGGAGAACAACGGGGGCGTCGCCACTCCTCGGTCTTCTAGCCGTCTTCTGCCGGGGGGGGGAAACACCCACCCATGCTCTCCGCCATGCTCGACTGTGCCCCCACTCCAAAATGAAGCTCTTTTACATCCGGGGGGGGCCGGCCGAAAACAGCGGAGAACAACGGGGGTGTCGCCCCACCTCGGGCTCCTCCGCTTCTGCCTGGCTCCTCCCGAGGCCAGGGCTTCTTTTGCCGTCTTCCGCCGGAGGGCGCCACTCTCCGGGCTTCTCGACGTTGTCTTCCGCCGCGGGGGCCAGGCCTTCTTTGCCGCCCCCTTCGATTTTTTCGGCCTGGACGGGGGTCGCACATCCCATCCAGGACTTGGACGTGGCGGGCTTCTCGTCGCCGTTTTCTGCCGCTGCCCCCTTCACCACGAAGCTCCGTGCTTGTTTGATGAGGGCAGCGGGCTTCCGTCGTCTTCTCCGGGGCGAGGGTCGTACATCCCACCCCGGATTTCGTCGCCGTCTTCTGCCGCTGCCCCCTTCACCACGAAGCTCCGTGCTTGTTTGATGAGGGCAGCGGGCTTCCGTCGCAGTCTTCCGCCGCGGGGTGACACTCGCGGGCTTCTTCTTCCATTCGATGTTGACACGGCGAGGTCCGGCGCTGAAATGCCTTCTGAGCGGCGGGCAAGGACTTATATTGGCATTGGGCGTGGGCGTGGTTATGCCAACATGTGACCTTAACCCATGTGACAGTGATGTGACGTGACATCACTGTCACATGGGTTAAGGTCACATGTTGGCATAACCACGCCCACGCCCAATGCCAATATAAGTCCTTGCCCGCCGCTCAGAAGGCATTTCAGCGCCGGACCTCGCCGTGTCAACATCGAATGGAAGAAGAAGCCCGCGAGTGTCACCCCGCGGCGGAAGACTGCGACGGAAGCCCGCTGCCCTCATCAAACAAGCACGGAGCTTCGTGGTGAAGGGGGCAGCGGCAGAAGACGGCGACGAAATCCGGGGTGGGATGTACGACCCTCGCCCCGGAGAAGACGACGGAAGCCCGCTGCCCTCATCAAACAAGCACGGAGCTTCGTGGTGAAGGGGCAGCGGCAGAAGACGGCGACGAGAAGCCCGCCACGTCCAAGTCCTGGATGGGATGTGCGACCCCCGTCCAGGCCGAAAAAATCGAAGGGGGCGGCAAAGAAGAAGGCCTGGCCCCCGCGGCGGAAGACAACGTCGAGAAGCCCGGAGAGTGGCGCCCTCCGGCGGAAGACGGCAAAAGAAGGCCTGGCCCCCAGTAGGAGCCAGGCAGAAGCCGGCGAGGAAATCCGGGGTGGGATGTACGACCCTCGCCCCGGAGAAGACGACGGAAGCCCGCTGCCCTCATCAAACAAGCACGGAGCTTCGTGGTGAAGGGGGCAGCGGCAGAAGACAGCGACGAGAAGCCCGCCACGTCCAAGTCCTGGATGGGATGTGCGACCCCCGTCCAGGCCGAAAAATTCGAAGGGGGCGGCGGCAGAAGACCCTCAAAGTTCAAACCACCTTCACCAGGTGAATGGGTAGGGGTACGATGTACCCCATACTCATTCACATAGGGTGGGGGCCCGAAATCTGGGGGCCACATTATTAAACGGGGCTCCCAGATTCTGATTGGCTCCCGCCCGCATACCCCGACAACCAATGGCTAGGGTTGTCGGGAAGAGGCTCTTGTCCCGATCGACATGGGGACAAGAGTGCTTTGGGGTGGGGGGGCAGCGCCCCCCTCCCCCAAAGCACACACTCCCCCATGTCGAGGGCATGTGGTCTGGTACGGCTCAGGAGGGGGGGGGCCGCTCGCTCGTCCCCACCCCCATTCCTGTCCGGCCAGACTGCATGCCTGGGATGAGGGCTTGGTACGGATCTGGGGGGGAACCCCACGCCGATTTTGGCGTGGGTTAACCCCTCACGTTCCGGACCAAGCCGGAGAGCCTATTGTACCCCTGGGGGGGAAGCCGCGCCGGTTTCACATTTGAAATTTGGCGCGGAGTTCCCCTTCAGTGTCAGCGCAGCCCGAGAACAGCTCGGAGCTTGCCGTACGCCGCTCCAGGCAGTGCAAACACTGCTACGCCGCCTGGTATTTACCAAGGATTTCCCGGCGTTCTGAAGAGGCGCGCGGTGAGCTCCGATTTTTCCCTCTGCGCATGCCCAGTATGCAAGTGAACCTTCCGAGGTTCTAGCGTACTTTGCAAGCGCCCGGGGATCGGGTCCCAAAAGTCACTTTCCCTTTCAAATCGGCCCGCCACACAAGTTGAAACACATGTCACCACACTTCCCCTGCATCACCCCCCTCCCTCCCCTCATAAACTCCCGCCCGAATCCCCGATGTTTACATAACTAAATGCCGCACGCCAGCTCTGTACTGGCGTGCTGTGCGCCCTCTTCTGGGCGCATTAGGCACTTTAGTAAATGAGGAAACACGCTGCACTAGCAGCGTGTTTCTTTGGTAAATGTCAAAAACAGGTTTACTCCTGCTTGTGCACCATGAGTCTTGGCGCACAGGCTTGGTAAATCAGCCCCTTTGTCACTGTCGCTGCTCACCATTCTTATGGCCTCCTCAAATGGTGACAAGACAGTGCATGCATCCTAATGATCAGCCATTGGCATCAGGAACTCGCACAGGTACTCATTGACGGCCCTCTGCTGCCTGTATAGCAGCTGCATCATTGCCAAAATTGAGTTCCACCTGGTGGACATGTTACAAATCAGGTGGTAAATTTCAGCCAACCGAGCATTGGCTGTGTATAACTGCCTGAAATTGCTACAGACTCTTCTGGCCAGCTTTAGCACATCTTGTAACCCTGGGTACGTATTTAGGAAACGCTGTACCACCAAACTGAGGACATGTTCCAGGCATGGCACATGTGTCAACTTTCCCTGTCTAAGCAAAATGAAGACAAAGAAAAATGGATAGCCGCACTCCAAAACCTGATGGGTGGTCTTTTATTCAATAGACAGCATGTACAAAAATAGGGTGGACAGGAGGTTTGAGCCATTATCACACACCACCATTGCTGGCTCTAGCTGGTGTGGTGTGAACCACCTCTGGGCCTGTCCCTGCAGACCTTCAAGAATTTCTGCTATGGCGTGGTTCCTGTCCCCTTAACACATCAGCTGAAGCACTGCATGCCACCTTTTTAGCCTAACTCATGGAATAGCCCTGTGAACGCTTAGGGGGAACCTGACAAATCTGTAGAGGAGGGCATGGAGGTGACAGAGGAGGAGGGGGTAAAGCTCACGGGTCTGGCATCATCACCACCAGCTGTATGGAGATGTGGGGGCACACCAAGCTGCAGCACCAAGCCCTATCCGGCATACTTTGGAGTTGCAAACAGCATTACCCTGTGTGCTGTCAACAAAATATATTGTCCCCTGCCCATGCTTGCTGGACCACGTGTCAGCAGTAAGGTGGATTTTACAGCTGACTGCCTTGCCCAACGATGCCAGAACATTCCCTTCCACGTGATGGTAGAGAGATGGAATGGCCATAAATAGAAATAAATAAATAAAAAGTAGTAGTGATTGGGAACCTGCCATTGTGATACAGCACATTGTGCAAATTCACAAGGCTGAAAGGCAGAAATTGGCAAGCCAACAGCTTTGACAAGCTTTAATTTATACGCTGGACATGTGGGTGGCAGGGACTTTTTTTTCCACTTCAGCAGATGGGGCATAGAAATTTGAAAACTAGCAGATGTGCTGCTAGGACCTGGGACACTCTGTTCTATACCATCATCCCTTTCAGTGGTGTCTGCTGAGAGTTAATGACTCGGTATAGCAGGGGCTGACTGAAGTGGGTAAGGAGGAGGAGAGACAGATTTGTGCTCCTTTTGTGTGGCTTTTAGGTGCTTTTGCCAACGGGCTGAGTGGTTAGAATTAAATGCCTTGTTAAGCATGTGGTACCCAAATGGCTGGTGTTTTTGCCACATTTGATGTGCTTGACACACAGTTTTCAAATAGCAACAGTGTGATCTGCTGCAGATGTGCTAAAAAAGGCCCTGACAGCTGAGCTTTGGGGAGTGGGCCAGGAGATAACACCTGCAGAATGTGATGGAATTGGGTGGTTGCTCATTACTCTTTCTTGATGTCAGTGTAACAGCTCTAGGGAAACGGGAGTGAACCACAACTGTGGCAGCAAGGATTTCAATGCTCTTCCTTATGTGAGAATTCAGTATTAAGCCCCAGGCGTCACTCCACACAAACAGGAGTTTGGGGGTTCTCTACATCATCTCTCTCTCACATAAAGATAGGCGTTGAGTTACTAAGCTTGGACGCATTACAACATGTGACCAGAGTTTAGCGTTTAAAATTATAATATGCACTAAAAGATTCCAATGCACAATGGCATGCAAGCGATTATCAGTATTACATAGCGTCGTGCATTAGGCGACTAAGGGAGAAGGTATGAAATACGTCAACCCTTAGCATAGGAAGGTTTAGGCGAACATGTTCCGGAACTTAGGGCATAGGCCCATAAGCAAGTAGCACTTATGTCAGGCACGTAGTAAATAGGCGTTGTTGAGACAACTAATAGTTGCATATACTACGCAAATATAGCTCAGGTAATAATAGTTGCATATGAGAAGCAATTATAGCTCAGGTGTTTGAGAGTTCACGTAGTAGTAGTAGAGGAGTTGTAGTGACAACTAATAGTTGCATATAAGCGGCAAATATAGTACAGGTAATTTGAGGGTAAATGTCCCTTTAAGATAATCCTTAGCAAACAGTCCTTAGCACAACAGTATATCCCAAATAGTACGTTAATAGCCACAAGACATGATAAACAACAGCAATTGTTTTAAGTGAAAAGTATGCAGCAGATGTTTCTGTAGAACTACAAGTGACACAATTGCTACTTATCCGTTTGCAGGGCTTCAGTGTAGAAACAAGGGATTCCGTAGTGTAGATTTTCCTGTAGGAAGATCTCTTTAGGGTGTGCAGTCTGTATTAGCTTCCATCAGGTAGGCAGCCAGGGTTAGAGGATTGCTGGAACCTGTAGTTCATTGTAGGCTTAATAGTGGCATGCCTCCGGTCCAGGGAAGGATGGTAGTTGCAGGCTTTTGGTAGCTGAGCCTGCTACGGCCGACAATAATAGAACAATGTTAGTGTGTGAAATGAATGCCTTTATAGGCTGACCACAGGTGCAGTGCATAAGCACTGATACAAGGCAGGTGTATGGAGAAACACCGTACACCACGGCGCTCTTTCGCGTTCCAAGCTGGATGCACACGGCGCCGGGCGATGGAAAGCGCCTGTTACAACAGAGAACAGGCGGCGTGACAGCGCCTGCTACAGTCAGCCTCCTTGGGGTTGTGCCACCTCACCTTTAGTTTCCTCCTCTACTCCATCTGACACCCAAGTCACATCAGTGACCTCATCATCATCATCATCTCCATCTTCATCATCATCATTACCACTGGAGACAACTTGGCAATATGCTGTGGCTGGGGGAACATTAATGCCAATTCGTCTACCAGTGTTCTCCCCCTCTCTCTAATCTCATGTTCCTGTCATCTTCAACTTCAGAACCAACATCTGAATCCAGTAATGGCTGGGCAGCATCAAGGGGCAAGTGGCTGATGCTGTGGTCAAATAACTCAGCTGACTCCTCTATGGCTAATGTTGGGGCTATGGCAGGAATAGATGTGGACAAGGAGGCAGGTTTCTCCACTATGGCAACTGCAGGGGACTGCACATTTGTCACTGCTTGTGTGACAGAGGATGAGGAAGGTTTAGTAAGCCAGTCTACTACCTCCTCTGCATACTGTGACTAGATAGCACGGCAAACTCACTAAACAGAGGAAATTATGCCCTGCCTGAGGACTGACCAGAACGTCCACCTGTGGACACATTTGTTGCTGGCCCCCTTACAGTGCCAAGGGAATGTCTGCCTCTCCTTGTTGTAATCCCAGACATTATTGGGAGGGAGGGGGCGGTGCATATAAGCAAATGTAAAGAAAAAGTGGAAATCTGTATGTAGATGCACTTTAATCAATGTAAAGTGGTGTTTGGTGCACTTTAATTTGAGTACTCACACTCCATGGATACTCTAAGACGCACAGAACTATATGGCATTAAACTTGCAGTAACGCACACAGAAATAAATGGTGTTAAACTGGGAGTAACGCACAAAACACTATATAGGGCCAGATTCAGGTAGATCAGAGCATCTTTGCTCTGGAGTAACGCTTCTCATTTACGTTACTCTGCCGAAATTTTAGGAGCAAGTGCTGTTATTCATGAAGCACTTGCTCCTAAAGTTGCGGCAGCGCATCGCAAATGAGCCGGCGAAATTCAAATTGGGCGGGTACGGGGCGTGTAGTATTCAAACTAAGCGCGATCCCGTGGCGAACGTACTGCGCATGCGTCGAGTCAATGCATCCCAGTGCGCATGCTCCAAATTCTGTCAGTGAACGTCAATGACGTCACATCCCCATTCATGAATGTTTTACGCAAGCGACACTTTTTTTTTTTTTCCGGCGCGATGACGACGCCTATACTTAACATAGGATACTCCACTAGGGGGCTGCTTTATCTATACGCCGCGTATCGCTTCCGGAAACGTCGTAAAGTCACTGCGTCGTGCCCGAAAAAGATCGTGAATTGCCGATTCCCGCTCATTAACATATTTTTTGAGCGTAAATCGGCGGAACGCCCCCGGCGCCATTTTTAAGTTGAAGTAACGATGCGATGGCGAAATTCAATTGCGCCGATCGCATCGGAACTCCAACCCGGCGTTTCTTGTTTTCTGGTTACAGAAAACAAAAACGCCGGCTTAAAGTGACAGTTAGGCTGGCGGATCCATTGATCCGCCAGCCTAACTCTACCTGAATCTGGCCCATAGTGTTTAACTGGCAGTAACGCACGCAGAACTATATGGCGTTAAACTGGCAATAACGCACACAAAACGATATAACATTAAACTGGCAGTAATGCACACAGAAGTATATGGCGTTAAACTGGCAATAACGAGCACAAAACGATATGGCGTTAAACTGTCACTAATGCACACAGAACTACCTGGCATTAAACTGGCAGTAACGCACACAGAACTATATGGCGTTAAACTGACAGTAACGCACACAAAACTATGTGGCCTTAAACTGGCAGTAACGCGCACAGAAGTAAATTACGTTAAACTGTCAGTAACGCAATCAAATATACAGTGTTCAACCGCTACTACACGCTATCTGAACTGTCCCTACTCTAGCTATACACCAATATAAAGATTAATGACACGGTCTCACTACACTAAACTGAAACTATGTGAGCTGTCCCTACTCTACACTAATGTATGTATGAATGACACAGTCTCACTACACTACAGTGAAACTATCTGAGCTGTTCCTAATCTAGCTGCACACTGTGCAAAGCTGAATGATGGTCCTCATTACTACACTCACACTATCCCTAGACTGACACTAAACTAATATTCTACACTGACAATTGAAGCAAAATTGCACAGTATAGCACACTTATGCCGCGTACACACGGTCGTCCAAAAAAAAAATTCCAACATGCTTGAATTTTTTGTATCGTTTTTCAAAACGTCGTTTTTTGTTTCACAAAAAGTCACCGTGTGTAGCAAAAACGTCGTTTAAAACGACGTTTTTTCAACCCGCGCATGCCCAGAAGCTAGTTATGAAGCGAGATTCAATGGAAAAGAGTGGTGAACGTAACCTCGCTTTTTGTGAAAAAACGATGGTGTGTATGCAAAATCGTCTTTGAAAAGTGACGTTTCAAAAACGTCGTTTTTTACTTCACAGAAAACGTCGTTTTTTTTCATCACAAAAAATGATCGTGTGTACGCGGCATAACTTATAACACTGAACGGAGCCCTGCTCTATCTCTCTCCAAGCCAAAATCACACTGAAAATGGCTGCCATTGAAAGAATACTTTTATACTATTGGGCAGGAATGAGCCATGATTGGATAAACTCATGATGACAGTGTCCAATCATTTCACGGCTTGCAATGCACTGTTCAGCGCCGTAATGCATTGTAGTCGGTTCGGATGTTCGCCGAACGTCCGAACAGCGAAACTTCGGCCCAAACTTATGCTCGGGCCAAAACGTTCGCCCATCCCTAGTTGTAAAGCTGCAAGTTGGCTGCCAAACAATCTGGCGCCCTGGCACTGGACCCCTGGACAGGTGAGTGTCCTTTTTATTAAAAGTTATCAGCTAGAGTATTTGCAAATAAAATAATTAAATTCAGGGCGAAGATCCTCTTTAATTTTCTTAGGTCCCAGAAATGTACAGTAATAGACCTATCAATTCTTTCCACTTTTTAATTAGCCCTGACCAACATGTAACAGAGAGATCTGCCCTTCCTAAATTACTGTTGAGGTGGATTCTGGACCTCCACAATATCAGGGTAACTATTCCTTAAAGCGGAGTTCCACCCAAAAATGGAACTTCCGCTTAATCCACTCCACACCCCCTTACATGCCACATTTGGCATGTCATTTTTTTTGGGGGGGGAGTGGGGGCTTCAGGAGGAGTGGGACTTCCTGTCCCACTTCCTCCTTCCGCCGAGGGGCTGGTTAGGCAAATAAGCTTAATCACCTACAGCAGCCCCTCCCTGTAGGCGATCGCCTAGGACACTGACAGGTCTAGACGATCGCCTGTCCAAACAGCAGCCGGCCGCGCCGCGCGCGCATGCGCAGTGCGGCTCGCGCATGCGCAGTGGGTGCCCGGCCATGAAGCCGAAGGCTGTCACGGCTAGGTGCCCACAGTCGGAATGAAGACGCCGGCCGGGGAGAGGAGCGGAGCCCCGGTTGGCGCGTCGCTGGAACGTGGAGAAGGTAAGTGAATGTTTAGTAAAAGCCAGCAGCTACACTTTTTGTAGCTGCTGACTTTTAATAAACATTACATTTGGCTGGAACACCCCTTTAAAATCTTCCAATACCTTTATATAATGCAGTAAAATCATGTGTGCCCCAGAGTAAAACTGAGATACTAAAAAAAAATCCTGTCACTGGATCTCCTCTGTCCTATATTCTCAGTCTCCCTTTTTAATACTCAGGTTCTCGCAAATGATAATTCAGTCTGTGGATGTCCCCTATCTGTCAATTTTTTCTGCATTTCACTCATCCTTTTTTCTCTAACTGATTGCTCGCTTACAATGCGTTGAACTCTAGTGAACTAACTCAGTGGAATGAATCTGAACACAGCTAGGGGATGACAGCTAGTATATAAGAGACGATGGTTGCTGTCAGTGAGTTTAACAAATTAATCTGTTTCCAATTTATTGTCTTTCTTGTAAACTCTCACATCCAAAAATGGTATGGAATTTTCATTAAATGTCACGTTGAATTTAGCAACCATCTCATTTGGATCTTTATCAAAGTGATTGTAAACGATCACCTTATAAAACAACCCATTCAGTTTAAAATAGAAATGAAAGGCAAAACATTTTTGTATAGAGTAAAAAAAAAAACATAAATACCTTCTCCCCTTTTTTATCCGCTAGCTGACCAGCCCCCACAGTTATACTGCGGCAGGTTGGCACGGCTGTGCAAATCGCCGTAGCTGTATGGTGCTCCTTTAAGGCTCCATAGCAGGAGTGCGCTGCCGTGTGTCCCCGGAGCAAATGCACTTGCCCGGTGGGCGCAATGGCCGCTGGGCACCCGTGATCGCTCGTGACAGAGTGAGAACTGAAAACTGTGTGTGTAAACACATAAATCCCGGATCTCTCAGGGGAGAGGGACAGATTGTGTGTTCATACTAAGTGTTTACCCCTTCCCTGCCAGTGACATTTATACAGTAATCAGTGGCTATTTAAAGATAAAAATCGCAGATCGCCACCATTACTAGTAAAAAAGAAAATAATAAAAAAAATTACATAAATCTATCCCGGCCTCAATTGTAGACGCTATGGGCCAGATTCACGTACATTGGCGCATATTTTGACCAGCGTAGCGCACCTCATTTACGTTAGACCGACACAATGTAGACGCGCAATCACCGTATCCTCATAGTATTTGCGCAGAAATTAGTGCCAGTGTAACGTTAATTCCGAGGCGTAAGGCGGAGTAATTCAAATTGGGAAGGACGTGGGCGTGTTTCATTGAAATGAGCCGTGACCCCATGCAAATAAAGGGCCAGCCGGCTCGCGCATGCGCACATGAAGCAGACCATGGTCAGCACCTCTGTGCGCATGCTCACAACTCGGGAATGGCGCAATCAGTGAAATTGGAAGTGGACCCGGGAAACTTTGTGAACTACGCAGACAGCATAAATAGAAAGACACAAACGCACTTCCTTTGCAAAAGTACATCCCTTTGTATACCTTCCTATACAGCAAGGTGCTTTTGTTCTGTTGTTTGTTGCGTTGTGGCTTGTCTTTGTAATATTTGTTGACTGTTTGATCTAGTGTTTGGTAGAATATATTTGAAAGTGTTTTTTGGTGACTGGTTGTGAGACTTTTTGGTTGATAGATTTTGGTTTGTTTGTTTTGTTGCTTGATTTTTCCTGCTTGTTTTTGTGAGTGATTTTTGGTGATTGTTTGGGAGAGAGTTGTTGTATGAGTATGACTGAGAGGAAGCGGAAGAGCAATTTTTCTTTGGGGGAGAAACAAATTATTGCCCGGGCCATTACCCAATATAGGCGTTTCAGAGTGCCAACACCCAGGAAGAAGGAGATTTTGCAGAAAATTACTGACCAGGTAAATGCATTGGGGGGGGGGGGGGGGGAGACCCGGACACGTGAGGGGATCCTCAAGAAAATCAATGATCTCCGGCGTCTGGTCAGAAAGAAGCTGGCCAAAATGGCAGCCCATGCCAGGGGCACAGGAGGGGGCCCACCATGTCCTGTTAGGCTGACAGTGGAGGAGCGTGCGGTGGCCCACACCTTTAATAGACAACAAGTGGAGGGCCTGCCTGGCTATGACTCCAGTCATGAAGCCGTGATGTGATGCCAGGTAAGGTTTTTTTTCCCTATCTGGTGTGTAGCATGTGTGGGGGAGGGGGGGAAAGGAATATGTGGCAAGTGTGTGGATCCTCCAACCTGTGAATGTTTTGTGTCATCCACAGATGTGCAGGAGGGTGCTGGGCCATCTGGCCTGACCGCACCACCCCCCGGGACAACAGCCTGATGAGGACCCCCCGACAAGCTGGAGTCCTCGGAGGAGTTGGAGGAGGAGGAGTTTGAGGAGGAGGAGGATGTCATGTCAGTCAGTGGATTGTTATTTTTGGAGGAGTCTTCCTCTCTGGCTGGGAGCAGCCAGCCCTCCATAAGGGCTAGCCCCTCCCACTCCTCCCCCAACAGGACTCCCCTCCCAAGGGCCTCCCCTTCTCCCCGGCCACAAGCATCAGCTGGAGGCAGGAAGTCGTCCCAGAAGACCAGGGGGGTGGCCGAGGTTCTGCCCACAAATCTCAGAAGGGACCAGGCCCTTCAGACCCGCCATCTGGGACAGGTCAGCCAAACTTTGGGGCGGATGGAGGAGAGCCTGTCCTCCATAAAGGATACTTGTGAGCCGTGACGTGGCGTTGCTGCTCACAAGTCCTGCATGGTGGGCTTGTGCCAATCCAATTTAATGAGGATGTGATGTGTCTGTGCTAGGGACCACAGTGGTGTGCATGCATGCATTCTCATTGTGCCATGATTAATGTGTGTGTTTAACGTGCAAAGATGCCTAATGTGAGCTGTCTCCTGGCTGCTCTTCCCTCAGAAGACGGGGTAGCCTCGGTTAGGGGGGGATTGTCTGGTTCAGGGGTCAGGTCATCACGTATGTCAATCTGCAGGCCCTTTCTCACTGCGAAGTTGTGCAGCAGGCAACATGCACCGATGATCTGGCACACAAAGTTTGGGGAATACAAAAGGGTCCCCCCAGACTTATCCAGGCATCGGAAACGTGACTTCAGGAGGCCAAAAGTGCGCTCCACCACTGCACGTGTTTCGGCGTGGGCTTCATTGTATCTTTCCTCTCCTGGGGTTTGGGGGTTCCAGATAGGGGTCATGAGATGGGGTCCCAGTGCATATGCAGAGTCACCTGTAAGGGAAAAAACAGGAGGATGTTAGTCATGCATGTGCCCCTTGTGATGTGTGCATCATGGGGGGGGGACAGTCATGCCTGCCACCCATGTCACTCACCAACCAGCCAGGTGTCCCCGTACACGTTTTGTTCGAATTCCATTGGGATGGGGCTCTGATTGTATATGTAGCTGTCATGGCTGGATCCGGGGTGTTTGGCACGGACGTGCCATATGAGGCCTTGGGCATCGACTATCACCTGTACGTTGATGTTATGCCAATGCTTCCGATTGCGGTATTTGTGCTCTGTCTCATGGGGGGGGCTGGGGTGCCACATGTGTGCAATCAATGGCCCCCACGGTGCGTGGGAATCTGGCAATTCTGTAGAAATTTGTCATTGCCTTCAGCCGCAGGTCCTCAGTGGTGGGTTTGATGATTTGGTTGGCCATGCGTCTGAGGATTGCTGGGATAACCTGGTGCACACATCTGCTCATGGAGGATTGTGCCATCCCAGCCACCACTCCACTTGTTCTTTGAAAAGAGCCACTGGCAAGGAAATGGAGCTTTGCCAGGACCTTAACCAGTGGCTGCACTGCATGTGAGCGGTGTGTTCGGCTGGTGATGTCATCCTGCAGGGTTATGGTTAATTCCAGGATGGCATGAGGGGTGAATCTGAAGATGCGATACACCTCAGAATCACTCATGCCAAAGAGGTCTATGCGTGTGCGGTATATCCTCTCCCGTGCCCTCCTCCGTGCCCTCCTCCGTGCCCTCCTCCGTGCCCTCCTCCTTTTTTGCTCCTCTAAAGTCATTAGTATAGCTATGAGCAAGGATGCCCCTGGCATCTTGGCATAAAGTTTGTTGTGCAGCAAGTGTGACTGCTCAGCTCCATACTAACAGAGTTGCTTTCGCTGACATGTAAACGGATTGTCTAATTTTATACCACCTTTTATATGGTCTAATTTTAGACAGGACGTGCAGCTGTTGCGCACAGCGCGTAGCCTGCGCTGCACCAACGTTCTTTTGTGGATCCTCGTAACTCCCTCATTTGCATATTTGAATAGCAAATCAATGGTGTGTCTAGCGCAGTTTTGTGCGGACGGATACGCCGGTCTATCGAAATTACGCCGGTCAAAAAAAAGTACGGCGTAATCGCTCTGTGAATCTGGCCCTATAACTTTTGCACAAACCAATCAATATACGCTTATTGCTTATTTTAATTTAGTTTTTTTACCAAAAATATGTAGAAGAATATATATATATATATATCGGCCTAAACTGATGAAGACTTTTTTTGGGGGGATATTTATTATAGCAAAAAGTAAAAAAATATTGTTTTTTTTCAAAATTGTTCATAGAACAAAAAAAACACAGGTGAGAGGTGAAACACAGAGGTGAATACCATCAAAAGAAAGCTCTTCTTGTGGGGGAAAATGACATACATTTTGTTTGGGTACAACGTTGTGTGACCACGCAATTGTCAGTTAAAACGATGCAGTGCCGTATCGCAAATAATGGCCTGGTCAAGAAGGGGGCAAATCCTTCCAGGCCTGAAGTGGTTATAAGTGATCACATTCCCTCTGTTCTCAGCTACACATGAGCTGGGGGAGGAGAAGCAGCAGCACACTGAGCTTCCCAGTTAATGCCTGTGCGGGGGGGGGGGGGGGGGGCATGTCAGTACACTGAGTTCCAAGTGTAGCATGAGAACTGACCAAGCTGTGCTCTCTTTCTTAGTGCAGTCAGTTTTTAACAGGAATGCAGGGGGACTGAGAGGAACAACAGAAATTTCACACAAAGAATCAAATACAAAGAGAACAGGATACTTTATCATACAAGTACATGGGGCAGCAGGCAATATCAGGTATATGTTGGGGGTAACTAACTCTTTAAACTCTTTAAACTCTTTAAACTCTTTAAACGCATTTAATGATTGTATATCTCCCCCCTCAAAATGCAAACACATCATTGATCAATCTAAACCATGGTAAGAAAATACCGGATGGTTCTAAATATATTTTACTTCAAGAATTTGCATAGATGCATTCGCATGGGGGGTGGGGGTTTTAAACATTAAAACCCATCACGGTCCTTCTTAGTTACATGAGATACTCATATCAAAACATGAAATAATTAATACCTAAAATTATGTGTAATGATGAAACAAACAAAATCTGAGCTTCATCATCAGAAGTACAGCAATGTTTCTACTGCCTAATGCCTATATGCCTAACATGTGTTTGATAGAGGTATACAGACTTGCAACATCAAAGGTGATTAGAATTCACAGGCAATAAAACAGTTTTCAAATGCTAAAGAAACTGTCCTGTATTCCACAGGTAAGATTTACCACAAGCTTTTAATAGAGAAACAATTTTATCTAAGTATACTGCCAAAGGACCACACAATGAACCCCTCCCTACCACAATGGGATGTCCCAGTGGAGCAAGTGAACCCTCAAAAAGTCTCACCATCAACCAGTCAATGTGTAAAAGCGGTGGTTACCACCTTCTCAATCCTCTTAAAAACATCCATTGAAGGGTCGGACAATAGTTTTCTGTACACCTGTCAGACAACTGTTGCTATATCTCCTGAGCTTAATTGTATCCACAATAAACAAAGCACTGCTCTTATTTGAAGGCTTGATAGTTAATTCTAGAGGTTGATAGTTTATTCTTGTGGACTTCCCATTCAGCTTTGGTCAAATTGGATCTCTGTGTCTTCCCCATAGACTTCAAACAAGAATGTACATCTTTATTTACCTCATTAACTGACTGTTCTATGGCCAGATAAACAAAATTAACACCATACCTACTGTGAAACATGGAGAAGGTTCAGTTATGTTTTGGGGCTGCTTTGCTGCCTTTGACATGGGGTGCCTTGAATCTGCTCAGGTTACAATGAGATATAAAGGAAATCTGGAGCAAAACCTACTGCCTCGTGTCTTGATTGTTATTCTTGGAACTTCCAGTGGAAAAATTACTTAAAACACAGCTTTTATGAGTCCTGACCAGAATCCTATCAAACATCTATGGAAAATGCTGAAACATGCAGTCTGGAGAAGGAACCCTTCAAATCTGAGACAGCTGGAACAGCTTGTTCAAGAGTGAGCCCAACTACCTGTTGGCAGATGCAGAAGTTTCGTTGAGAGGTACAGAAATGGCTTGTTTGTATTGATTGCCTCTAAGGGCTCTTTCACACTGGGGCGGGGGCAGCAACGGCGGTAAAGCACTGCTTTCTTTAACGGCGCTTTACTGTCAATTTTGCAGTCCTATTCAGTCGCTAGCAGGGCACTTTTACCCCCCGCTAGTGGACAAAAAAGGGTTAAAACCACTGCAAAGTGCCTCTGCAGAGGCGCTTTGCTGGCAGTATAGCCATAGTGCCCCATTGATTTAAATGGGCAGGAGGGGTGGCGGAGCTGTCGGTATACACAACGCTCCTTCACCACTCCAAAGATGCTGCTAGCAGGACTTTTTTACCGTCCTGCTAGCACACCGCTCCATTGTGAAAGGGGTCCAAAGGTTGTGCAACAAAATAGTGGGTTAAAGTGTAACTAAATGCAGTGGAGGGGACAGAAATTAGATTGTATGTCAGGTGTTCATTGCTATTTGTCCCCCCCCCCCCCCCATTAGGGAGATTCACTCTCTATTTGTCACGTTTACTGTTAATTCCAGGACAGTAATAGAGGGAACATTTTTCAATGAGGATACCAGTTTTGGTGACCTTGGTGATAAGGACAGGAAGTGAATGAAAACCTCTCCAATGGAACACAAATTGCAAAACAATAAATAACAGTTACTCTGTTAATCTATCCAAAATGAAAAAAAAAAAGTTTTACCTTTTAGTTCTTCTTTAGTTCTACTTTAAAGGGTCACTAAAATATATATATATATATATATTTTTGCTGAAATGACTGTTTACAGGGTATAAAGACTTAAAAGTTAACTGATTCCTTTTCAAAATGATTACAAATAGATAAAAATCAATCATATAAGGTGCCTCCAGGTTAGTTTCACTTTTGAACTGGCTTCATGTTTCTGCAAAGTAGAAATAGAGACACAGAACAAAAACAAACAAATCCAGGGCAGTGTTTTGTTTTTAAAATGAATCTGATTGAAAAAATAGTGGGTTAAAGTGTAACTGAATGCAGCGCAGGGGACAGAAATTAGATTGTATGTCAGGTGTTCATTGCTATTTGCCCCCCCCCCCCCATTAGGGAGATTCACTCTCTATTTGTTACGTTTACTGTTAATTCCAGGACAGTAATAGAGGGAACATTTTTCAATGAGGATACTAGTTTTGGTGACCTTGGTGATAAGGACAGGAAGTGAATGAAAACCTCTCCAATGGAACACAAATTGCAAAAAAATAAATAACAGTTACTCTGTTAATCTATCAAAAATGAAAAAAAATAAAGTTTTACCTTTTAGTTCTTCTTTAGTTCTACTTTAAAGGGTCACTGAAGGAATTTTTTTTTTTGCTGAAATGACTGTTTACAGGATATAGAGACATAAAAATTAACTGATTCCTTTTCAAAATGATTAAAAATAGATAAACATCAATCATATATTGTGCCTGCAGGTTAGTTTCACTTTTGAACTGGCTTCATGTTTCTGCAAAGTAGAAATAGAGACACAGAACAAAAACAAACAAATCCAGGGCAGTGTTTTGTTTTTCAAATGAATCTGATGGTTCTGGGAAGTTTTAGACACACAGTAATGACAGCTTAAACCATCGTGAGAAAGCTCCCAGTATGGTGGTTATAAGTAAACAGACAAGCAGGAAGTGTCGAGAACAGAGCAGGATTACAGCAACTTCAAAGCAAAAACGAACAATAAGGACATGAAACCAGTACTGCAGTAAGGTAAAGGAATCTATTTAGCTAACAAATGTTTTTCCTTTAGTGATCCTTTAACTTCTTGCTGCCCATGTACTGTGTTGCAGCAAGGGGGGTGTGCTTTAATGCCCACATGACACACATATCCATAGGCAGTAGAGTGCTGAGAGTGCCCTTGGTCCGTAGTAATAATCAGGAGTCAGCGGGACCTGTGACAGCCAAACACAGTGGTCCTGTGATCATACATACGATCCTTCCGGCCTCCTTAACATACAGACCCTAAGGAGTTTAAGGTTTAATAATTTGTTTCATGGCATTTTCATTTATTTCATGATTTAAGATATTCTCTTAAAGTGATTATACAGTTATTAAAAAATAAAATAAAGGGAGACACCTGGCGGACAGCTCCGGAATGGCAGCTTAGCCAGTGAGCTCCGCACTGCTCCAGCCGTCCGACGGATATAGCGGGGGGACCAGGTCCACGGCGGCCACCACTGCAACACCCTCGGGTGGCGGAACAGCTGGGGCACTTGCCCCAGAGCAGACCATGGCAGAACTCATAAACTCCCCCTTGGGGCCTACCTCCCCACAGGCAGCAGACGGACCTGTCATGGCGGACGTTACCTCACACACCCTGTCACAAACAACTGACCTGTTCACACAGCTTTCCTTTTTACTGGACAGGGGGCTTGCACAAACTGCAGCAAAGATTACAGGTGAACTGAGGGGTGACTTTCAAATGATAGGCTGCAGGATGGAATCCATAGAGAACAAACTTGACCAAACGATTGCACAACCCGGCAGAATTCTGCCCATATACAAGTTCTACAGGACCAATTGGACACTGCTTTGTCATGGATCGACGATCTGGAAAACAGATCCAGGAGGGAGAATTTTAGGATCAGGGGACTCCCAGGATCAATCACTGGCATTTTCTCTGTGGTCCAAGAATTTATCAAACAGTTATCCCTAACATTCCTCAACACAAATTGGAGATCGATCGTGCCCACAGAACCCTAGGACCCCCGAGGAAGGATGGTTCCCCCAGGGACACCGCACTACTTCTC
Source organism: Rana kukunoris (assembly GCA_029574335.1). Lineage (NCBI taxonomy): Eukaryota > Metazoa > Chordata > Amphibia > Anura > Ranidae > Rana > Rana kukunoris. The sequence goes on from CM056052.1 coordinate 295,148,205, forward strand.
TGTGAAGGAGGAGGTGATGAAGCTGTGTAGACACCAAAACCCCCTCACTTGCCGGGGTCATACCATCCAACTATCTCACCAACAACTATTCAGAAAAGGAGAGCCCTGAAGCCCCTTCTATCGACCCTGTCACAGCGTGACATCAAATATAAATGGGCCTTCCCATTTATTTTTATTTTTTAACGTGTATTTTGTGCGTGTACTCGAGAGAGGAGCCGGACTGCAGGAGTTTTGGGAGTAGGCAGACCTCCCCCAGAGGCAATTTGCCATCTTTCTCCATGCCCCGGGTGGCAATGGCGGGTGTGAGGGGGTCCTCCCACACAGCCCGCCCTACCTGCTCCGCTTTGAAGCCCAACGGGGCAGAGGGACTCCCCTATGAGGGAGTGAGAGGATCTAGCCCGCTCAGCCAGCCCTGTTAGTCCTTCGCCTCTCTTTTTTTAGAGACCGGGTGGCCAAAGTGCGTGCATGTTCATCACACTTACACGCACCCGAAATTGGGTTGTTTTGTGGGAGGGGGTGGGCGTACTAAGCGCAGGCTTACCTCGCATAGCACACCCACCGGGAGCCGGGCTGAGACCACCAAACTCAATTCACATGCAGCCGAGACCGGGATCCGAACCCTTGGCTGCAGAGGTGAACGGCTTGTCAGCGCAGTGCCAATCGCGTTGAGCCACCGCAGCTCCTTTGGGCCTTCCCATTTGCCCTAAAGTTTGAGTATAATGCCGCGTACACACCATCACTTTATGTGATGGAAAAAAACGAAGTTTTTAAAAACGTCAATTTAAATGACCGTGTGTGGGGGAAAACGTTGTTTTATGTCTTGTGAAAAACGACAAAAAATACTTGAAGCATGCTTCAATTTTTTGTGTCGTTTTTCAAAACGTCGTTTTTTTGTTTCACAAAAAAATCACTTATTTAGAAAAAAACGACGTTTAAAACAACGTTTTTCAACCCGCGCATGCCCAGAAGCTAGTTATGAAGCGAGCTTCAATGGAAAAGAGTGGTTAACGTAACCTCGCTTTGCTAGAGCATTGTGAAAAAACGATGGTGTGTAGGCAACGTCGTTTTTGAAAATTTAAGTTTCAAAAACGTCGTTTTTTACTTCACAAAAAATGGCGTTTTATTCTGACGGACCATTTCAGCAGACATATCCGATCGTGTGTACGGGCTAGCGGGCAGGTTTGTCCATCAAATAAATTTCAAAGCATGCTTTGAAATTTGTCCGCTACAAACCTGTCTGTCCGACATGTCCGCTGGTTAGCACGCCTAACCAGGGGACAGAAATCCCCCGCAATGCACCAAATGGATTCGCCGCATGCGTGGAAGTATTTTACTTCCTGGATTGGTGACTTGGTGGCGTCAACGTCACCGCCACATCACTGCGTCCTCAGCCCGAGGGGATTTTCGTCCGATGGTGTGTACACGCCATCGGACCAAAATCCGATGAGACATGTCCGCTGGAAACGGTCCGTCGGACATGTTTGAGCAGACATGTCTCATCGTCTGTACGCGGCCTAAGAAGACCAGGGACACCAGACCGCCATGACATCCCTAAACAGGCTCTCTGGGAAGAGTTTGTGAGGATTTATTTTTGTGAACTTCTCCCGTGTTTCAGGGGGAGTTAACTTTTCCTCTTTTTCTTTCAGTTGAGGTCCTTCGTGGCAGCTACAGTTACAGTTTGAGCTATGGACTGGACTTCTCTCTTTGATATGCTTTGTTGGTTTGGCTAATACTGCTCCTGATATAATGTTCATTCCTCCTACTTAATGCTTTTTAGTTGGACATGTGGCTTGTCTTCGGGGGTCCAGGCCCTCCTCCGCATGCTTAACATGTGGGGGGGGAGGCAGGGCTTTCTGGAGGCAGGCCTATGGGGCACCCTGCTTCCCCGCCTTTATTAATGAAGCTTTAAGCTCATTTTGAGTTTATCTGGTGTGGCGAGGCTGGAGCGGTGTTGCTGCACCTCCTTCTCCTACCCCGCGGACTTGGCTATTCCTTCTCCCTGGGTTAGGCATCCACCCTGCTTGCAGGGTACAGACAACTTTAACAGGGTTCTAGGTGGCGGGTATGCGTATACCCACCACCCCCTCGAGCCCCTATCGGGCTCCAGTCCTCCCCCCTTTTCCCTTATCCTTCTTTCCTCTCTGTCTTGCTCTTCTCTAATTTTTCTTCTTCTTGCAGGATGCAACAGTTTGGCCGATGGCAACCTATACCTAGGACCTCTACAGCTCTTCCAGTGGCCTGGTTCTCGAGTCTGTCGCGGCTTCTCCACCCAGGTAGGTGACGATGTTCTGGTGATTTCCCCCATCCATTTGCTGCATGGCTAGTAATACACCTATGGATACTCTGTTAAGGGTAGCCACCCACAACGCGCAGGGTCTTAACTACCCCTCCAAACGGCGGAAGGTTCTGGACTTTATGAAGTCCCGTCGCCTTGATGTCCTCTTTCTGCAGGAAACTCATTTCCTGATCCGATACAAACCCAATTTCCTACATGCTCAGTTCCCCCAATTTTTCTTGGCTAGCGCAGAAGATAAAACCAAGGGGGTGGCGATTCTCATATCTAAGGCCTCGTACACACGATCGAATTTGTCCACTGAAAATGGTCCGATGGACCGTTTCAGCAGACATCTCCGATCGTGTGTATGGGCTAGCGGACAGATTTGTCCACCCGACAGATTTCAAAGCATGCTTTGAAATCTATCCGGTGGGAATCTGTCCGCCCGACATGTCTGCTGGTTAGTACACTTACCAGCAGACATGTCGTCCCGCTCCGCCGCCGCACCGCCGCCGAATGGATTCGGCGCATGCGCGGAAGTGTTTTACTTCCTGGTGCGGTGACGTGGCGGCATCAACGTCACCGCCACGTCACCGACACGTCAGCGCGCTCTCTGCTGGCGGGGATTTTGGTTTGCTCGTGTGTACACGCGAGCAAACCAAAATCCCAGCAGACAGATTTGTTCAAATCTGTCGGACGGACAGATTTGAACAAATCTGTCCGCTCGTGTGTATGGGGCCTAAGAGTTGCAGGTTCTCACTGATGTTAGTATATAGGGACCCAGGAGGGAGGTATGTCCTCGCCAAGGGCACAATTGACGGTCACCTGGACTCATTGGTTTCCTACTATGGTCCCAACGTGGGCCAACTAAAATTTTTCATTGACCTATTCAAAACCTTAGACCCACTTTTATAAGGCTCTGTGATTCTGGGCAGAGACTCAAATGTTGTCTTTGACCAGGGCTAGATAAGTCCAAACCACCAACAGCACAAAATGTGCGCCCCACCAGACTTAGCTCAAAGATAGCCAAATTAGTGTTTCAGCAGGGTTTCACCGACATCTGGAGGGAGATGAACCCCACCCAAAAAGATTACACGCACTTCTCCCACGTGCATCAAACCTACGCCAGAATTGATCATCTACTGATTTCTAACGCCCTGATCCCGATGGTTAGTAGATCCCAGATCACGGACAGGGTCAAGTCAGACCAGTCCCTTGTGGGTATGACTATGACTAACCGCACTTCTCTCCCTACATGCCCTCAATGGCGACTTAACGAGACGATCTTGTCGAACCCTGTTCACAAAAAAGAGATAGAACTGGCCATCTCAGAATACTTTTCACAGAACAGCACCCCTGACATCTCGGCAGAGACTCTGTGGGCAGCCCACAAAGCGACTATCAGAGGCTAGTTAATCCAAATCAAAGCACGAATTAATAAAGCATGCAGAGTAGTCATAGAGATCTTGGAAAATAAATTCCAAGAGCTCTGCGTGGAACATAAGAGAGACCCGGGACAATGCCCTATGTCTCGTATTGACTCAGCTCGTCTGGAACTGAATCTAGCACTGACTGCCAAGGTTGAGACCAGTTTACAATGGCAGGGGGCGAGATACTACAATATGAAAGATAAACCGGGGCCCCTCTTAGCCTCCAAACTAACTCCACGACCCCGAACGTACGCTTTCCCTAAAATTAACATAAGGGTCGTCCTCCCACGGCGAACCCACTTAATATTTTGCAGGCGTTTCAAACATTTTACACAAATCTATATAAAGGACACCAAGCACAGAAGAACCCTGACAGGACTAGGTTTCTGGATAATCTCCCCATACCCACTCTATCAAGGGACCATAGAGACTGACTTGAAGCCCCCATTTCCACAGGAGAGGTCTTAAAAGTCATAAAGGGTCTAAAGACAAATTCTGCCCGGGCCCCAACGGGTTCTCCATTCCTTACTATAAAGCCTTCGCACAAATTTTAGCCCCACATCTGACGAATTTCATCAACTCTAAAACTAAGGGGGATCCTATGGACACGCAGCTGAATGCTGCCTTCTTTTCCGTCATCCCTAAGCCTGACAAAGACCCTAGAGACGTCAGTAACTACAGTCCGATATCCCTAATCAATAATGACCTAAAAATAAGGACTAAAGTTATGGCCGACCGTCTGGCATTCTTTATTGGAGCCTACATACACAAAGACCAAGTCGGGTTCATACCTGGACATCAGGGTCCGGACCAAATCAGAAGGGTAGTAGACGTTATATCTCTTCTACAATCAGGCTGGGATGGCGGAGGTATTCAGGCTGGGATGTTGCTGTCGTTGGACCTCGAAAAGGTTTTCGACTCGGTCTCTTTGTCCTACATAATTGAGATATTGGAGCGATGGGGCTTTGGTCCTAGATTCACCGAGCTAATTCGGTCCCTCTATTCTAACCCCGAAGCCAAGATCAAATTACAGGGCTTGTATTCGGACCCTATTGAAATACGAAAAGGGACTCGCCAGGGATGTCCCCTCTCACCACTAATTTTCGCCATAGCAATCGAATCATTGGCCATAGCTATCAGGTCCAATCTCGATATAGCGGGAGTCCGTTGCAGTTCTATGGTCCACAAATGTGGTCTGTTTGCGGACGACCTAATTCTTTTCATTACCTCTCCCACTACATCCTTACCAGTGGTTTGTAAAACACTTGGCGACTTTGCGGAAATATCGAGTTTAAGGGTTAATTATGCCAAGTCTCAGGCCCTCAACATCTCCCTCCTGCTGCCCCTGGTAGCTCAGTTAAAGGACTCCTTCCGTTTCAAGTGGAGTGAAACCTCCATTCGTTACCTGAGAATTTAACCCCCAGATTTGAACAATTATATCGAGCCAACTACCCCCCCCATTTATAAAAAATTAGAACTAGATCTTAAACAATGGCACCCGCACCAACTATCATGGCTAGGGAGGATAAACTCAGTGAAGATGACCCTGCTCCCGCGGCTACTTTATCTCTTACGCTCACTCCCGATATCTATCAGGAAGAACCACTTAGCTTTGTTTCAGAGCAAAGTCATCAAATTTATTTGGGGTAAGTCGGGCCATCGCCTAGCTAAGCAAACTCTTTTCAGACTTAGACACAGAGGGGGGTTGGTACTGCCCAATTTACTTTGGTACTACCAGGCAGCCAGACTCGCCCAGCTTTCCACAGTATATTGCAAATTGGCCAGACCTGATTGGGTGGACATGGAAAGACAGGCGGTCCCCTCCTTTACTCTTGACTTCCTCCTATGGAGCTCCCATAAAGCCAGACCCCCTATACCAGACCGCCTGAGGAAGGGACACGAATGTCCCGAACGCGCGCATCCGCCCGCGCATAGGAAGTGACGTCACTCGCGCTGTTACACCGGGAAACAGGCTCTCCGTCCTTTGGTTCTGAGGGACCTTGTCTCACGTCGGCTTTGCCGTCAGCAGTGACCAGCAACCTGACACCCAGCGTGATGGACGTCTACAACCTGCGGATGAAAACTCTTACTTTCCACATGCCTGACTCTCCACCTGCTTTGTGAGTAGGTTCTTTTATATTGTTAGACACAGTGCTTTAAGTGGGCCGGAACGCGGCGGTACTCAGTACCGCCACTTCCAAAAATGGCCCTGGAGAGTACCAGCACCTCTCCGTGCGCCCAGTACGTGGGTTTCCCGTACCGGAACGCACTGGCGTAGCGGGGGGGGGGCTCCTGCACCGGGCGAAAAATTGCAGGGGGGCAAAATCCTGGCGTCCGCAGAATGCGCCGCCGCCGCCGCCACCTTAGGAAAGGCCGCGGCTTTGGCCTAGCACTGGAGCTATCGGCCATCTTTGTACACCCGGCGGCGGCGCGCGATGAGTTTTTTCTTTCAGCCCTTCCGCCTGGTTGGCTGGTGGAACTGTCTGTCTCCCTTGATGTGGGAGTGGCGGGAAACACCAGCCAACTAGGCAGAAGGGCTAAAAAAAAAACAGATAATGGCGCAGGAGATTGGCGGGCGGTGGAGTGGGAGGCGCTGTACCTCTGTGCTGCGCTGATTGGCCTGGAAGTTGGAACATGTGTTTACAGCGCAGCGGCAAGTTTCTCCATCTCCAGCAATGTAAGCAAAACACTCTCCTGTACCACAGGGGAGAGAGAGAAGGGGGGGGGTCGGTGTAAATCTAAAGGGGTGCATTGCCTGATCCCCACCTATCCACCTCAGAGCCTGTCATTTTAGTAAGACTGCTGGGACTTGTAGTTCTCCATCTTCTCCTGGGGCTCATGGAGATTGGAGAACTACAAGTCCCAGCAGGTTATACATAAAATAAGGCTCTGAGGTGGATGGGTGTGGATTGCATGCACCTGAGCCCCAGGAGAAGATGGAGAACTACAAGTCCCAGCAGGTTATAATATAAGGCTCCGAGGTGGATGGATGTCCGGACATCCATCCATCTCGGAGCCTTATATTATAACCTGCTGGGACTTGTAGTTCTCCATCTCCTGGGGCTCAGGTGCATGCGATCCACCATCTATGGGACTACAAGTCCCAGCAGTAAGAAAAACTGAACAAAGATGGTGGATCGCATGCACCTGAGCCCCAGGAGACGATGGAGAACTACAAGTCCCAGCAGGTTATAATATAAAGCTCCGAGGTGGATAGATGTCTGGACAGTGACAATTGGTGGCACAGTGGTGACAATTGGTGGCACAGTGGTGACGATTGATGGCACAGTGGTGACAATTGATGGCATGGTACAGTGACTGCATTTGATGGCATGGCACAGTGGTTGCGTTTGTTGGCATGGTACAGTGGTGACAATTGATGGCACAGTGGCTGCATTTGATGGCATGGCACAGTGGTTGCGTTTGGCGTGGCACAGTGGTGACAATTGATGGCACAGTGGTTGCGTTTGTTGGCATGGCACAGTGGTGACAATTGATGACACAGTGGCTACATTTGATGGCATGGCGCCCTGTGATTGGGCGTATGTGGTCATGTCATAGGGGGGGGGGTGGCACCGGCGCCTAATAGAGTACCGGCACCTCTTTTGGCCCACTTAAAGCACTGGTTAGACACACTAATAAATTTTACTTCTGCTACGCTTAGAAGGCGCCGCTTTTGTGTTTTTCTTGTCGTTTACAGATTGCTTCATCTGTCAGCTGGCTGCCATCAAGTGTTAGTGTGTTCTCTGGCTATTATGCCTAGGGACTCTTTTGTACAGACTCTAATATATTACATCTATGTTTACTATTTTCTCAATATTTAATAATCTGCCTTAGAATTATATCTATGTATAGGCTCGACTTTGTGAGTGCGCTCAATTCTCTGTTTTTCTTGTTCCCCTATACTTTGTTCCGTCTCTATCACACACCTTCGCAATCTGGGATAAGCTCAGCCATAACCCATCCTTAGTCTCCCCTTGTAAGCCCTTGGCACACATCTTTTACAACCCCGATTTTCTCCCTGGGATGGATATTAAGGCGTTCCAGTGGTGGTTAGATAAGGGGGTGTATCGGATCGGGGCACTTCCTCTCCCCCATGTGACCCATTTCTCTTTCCCACTGTGTTAAGAATTTGAAACTTCCTTCATCAGAAAGATTCAGGTTTCATCAACTGTCATGCTTCCTTCACTCTATCTGGTCCAAGAAACCTGAGCTTCCCCAACTCACACCATATGAACAGTGGTGTGGAGATCTTCTGGAGCAAAGGGGGGGGATTTCCAGAATCTATTCGTCACTAGCCATGGACAATCGCAAAACATCTTACATGTTGGCCTGGGAGGTTGATTTGCAGGTGACCTGGGACCTGGACACCTGGCACAAAGCCTATGACTCGTCGTTCAAGGGTATTTTCAATGTATCCCTTATTGAAGCCAATTTAAAGGTTTTCACCAGATGGTACCTCCCGCCCGGCTCTCTGCTATGTATCCCTCGGTTTCCCCCTTGTGTTTTTGAGGGTGCCAGTTGAGGGGTTTTATGCTGCACGTTTGGTGGGAGTGCTCTAAAATTAGAAGCTTTTGGAACAAAATATTCCGAATAGCATCCACAGTCACTGGCCTTGCAATCCCCAGGTCCCCATTAACGGCCCTCCTTAATCAGCTTCTACCCAAGGCCTCGAAACCCGCCCGTAAGATCATATTCTTGGGCGCTAAAATCACCTTAGCCAGAGCATGGAAATGTCCCAAGGTCTCTATTGCAGCAGTTAAACGAAAAATCTCGTGGATCATGTCCCAAGAGAAGATGATGAGTTCTATTCTGGATACTTTCTCCCAGTTTTGGGAGATCTGGGAACCTTGGGCCAAATATATGGGGATTGGAGACTCCATTTTTTTGTCCTGCTGACTTGACTAGGTATGGATCTCAGCCGCATGCCACTGCTCTCTATCTCTTTTATTTCTTTCTTCTTTCTCTTCTTACCCTCTCTGACCTTCTCCCTTTACCCTCCCACAACCTCCTGCATTATCAGGGGTTTGCCCCTGGGCGCTGATTTTTCTCTCTGTACTATACAGGCCTCACTATGCCCAGTCTAGGCCTTTCCTCTGGGTACTATAATACTTTGTTTTAATACGGTACGTGCTGGTACAATCTACCTCCTAAATAGGCTGTTCACCATGTCATGGTGGCCCCTAATGAATGTTGTCTCTTGACATATGCAATAGGTGGGGGCCCTCTCCTTCCCTCTCTGCACAGTTAGTTCCCAAAAGGGGTGCGGTGGAGGGTTTTGGGTGGATCTCACCCAAGGGGGTTCCCGGGTCTTAGCGGCCATGAAGCATAGTGTTACGAGTATGGTTTCTAGTAACCTTTTAGAGAAGCAGCCTTATGTTCCGCATATGTAAAAGGTATTGTACCTCTGTACCATTGTTATCATACTTAACAATGTTCTGTTATGTCAAGCATATCTTTTAAAATTTTAAATACAATTTAAGCATAAAATCCCAAATAAATAAATAAATAAATAAATAGGACCAAGGCTTTTTTTTTTTTTTGATAGGGATAAAATAAAATTCTGCCTGGAAAATGAAAGCGGAGTTCCACCCAAAAGTCAAACTTCTGCCTTAAGGCCTCCTCCCAGCTCCTGTTTGTAAAACAGAGCTTTTGGGGAGGAGGGGGGAGCAGGTACCTGATTTTGACAAGTACCTGCTCCAATCTTCCGTTCCAGGTCACCTTAGACGATCGGAATCGGAAGTTCTCCCTCACTAAGTCTTCTTGGACACATGACAGGTCCTAAAAAACGTCAGGACCAGTTACAGAGAGCAGCACCACTCACGCATGCACAGTGGGCACGCCGGCTGTGAAGCCCCAAGCTGTCACAGGCAGGTGCCCATAGTAGAATTGTTGAAGGAGGACACAGGGAGAACACAGTGTGGGTGAGTGCACTGCTGGACCTTGCGACAGGTCAGTGGCTGTTGACTTTTAATAAACTAAAATATGACTGGAACTCCACTTTAAGTACTCTACTATTGTCAGTTTATGCTGAAATACAATATAGAGAGCACCCAGGTCCAATATTTCCTATGATTACAAGGATCACCAACTTAGTGTTGCTATATACATATATAAACGTATATATAATGTGAGGGATTAACTCGGTAGCGGGTGTGTGTGACCCCCTGGATGGGTTCACTACACGCTGAACTGTACAAAAAGGCAGTAGAGGATAGTTGAAAACAAATGATATGGTTTATTTTTCCATATTGCCGGATACACGTGCAAGCATCAAAACAGCATAAACAAAACAAAACATAAAATAAACCCTTGCCACTTGGGGCGTCTACCTTCCCAACACAGAAACCTACCTATGGAGTCTGGCACAGCCTACTGCTGGGCAGACACTGCTGGTCCTACAGCAGAAAACAACAAAAAAGTCTCTTTGATATTTCTCACACAGAAATATCCATCAGCACCTCACCTCTTCAGTAGAGTTTGTGACTGCTCCTTCACTCACAAAGCCTCAGGATGCAGCAATCAGTCGTCATCCTTAGGCTATCTTTATAGGGGCTTTAATTGCTTCATTTTGAACAGCTGAAGGCTTCTAACGCCCCAAACCTCTCTGGCCATCTCTGCAGCAGACACCTAATAGTAATTGGTGTATTGTCTAAACAAGGCAGAAATATATCTCCCGTCTGTGACAACACACACACACATTTACCTGACTTCCTGTCACATACCCCCCCCCTCTTGTTTCAACCCTAGGGTTGGGACACAGGTTGCCAGGCACGCATGCACTCGGGACAAACCATCTGCATTCCCCATTTTAACACCGGGGCGATGCGTTATGACAACACTAAATTCCTGAAGGGCCAGAAACCACCTATTTATTCTCCTATTGGTCTTCAAATTTCGGCTGAGGTACATAAGAGGGTGTTCCTTGCTCTGTAATATACTCATTTTCAGTTGTAAACCATGCAAAACCTTAATTGGTTTTTCAATGGACACAAAGGTTTCCCTCAATAGCTCAATCCCTGAAGAACTCAGCGAGTCATAACCAATACCAAGAGCTGATAACACTGTGCTCTGCAATGGATCATCCATGTGGATGCCTTCTTCAGATGTAAACACACTAAGACTGGAATCCTCCAAGGCATGGTGACACTCAAAAAAATCTGTTCTTCTATGAACTGGACTAAAGTCTGACGCATATGACCTCTGATAAACCGATGTACTAGGTGGTTTTTCTTCCCTTTGGTGCTCTAGACAGAAATCATTATTTGTCAATTCTGTATTTCCAAGTTTCTTACTTGGTGATAGTTCAGACTCACAAGTATGGTGAAAATCTATTAAACCCAATATAAGGTTTGCAGAAACTGAATCCTTGTCACTTTCTTGAACCAACTGCTTACTCTGTGCATCACTTGTTCGCACATCCCTATTCTCACCAATAACTTGACAACTGCTATCGGACACATCATTAACTGAGCTAGACAAAATTTCTTGTCTAGCAGCTACAATCACTTTTTAAATTATGTTTATGGCTAGTTGTTCAGCTATCTTTGCCTCATAGTCTCCCAAAAATGTTTTAGTATTTGTGTTTTAAGTTTTTCAGCTTTATTTCCATCAAGCAACTGACTGAGAACTGAAGATGTGCAAACCCCTACTTCCTGCACTTCAGCCACTTCATTTGCCCTGAAGCGGTCAGGGATATCACTTTCAACATCACTTGTTGAAAGTTCAGCTTCATTTTCCATAAAGTCCTTCAGATTTAGCTTTCTAAAAATTGCTTCCTCCTCATCGTCATTATCTTCCACACATTCTTCATTATTTATTGTTAGTCCATTCTGAGTGTTGGCTGTTTCCGTAGGACAATCATCAACTTTAACATCTTCGCGTTCCGTTTCTGCTTTGGTAATGTTGGTGACACCAGGAACTCCTAACTTGGCAGAGTAGGCCCAAAGAAATGAACAGTGATCCATACAGCCCTGGCACACCATCTCATGAAACTCAACGTGCTCCGATGGAACTGCCCCTAGGTGCCGACCATGAAACCAGTCCTCACACACCACACACTGGATCATCTCATCTGGGGTCTTATCCTCAGGATAGGGGTACGGTCTCTTACATGTGCACTACATGCCAAAGAAATTGTCATTGTAATTATTAGCCAGGTTTTTCTTCTCTTTTTCCGGATATAACTTGCACTCCAGCTGTTTAAATTTGGCATTTCCACAATCGCAGCAAAAGTTCCTCTTGGTGTAGAGTTCCAACAGGTCGTGGCCTTCATGACACTTGTATGCACAGGCCAGACATATCCCAGCAGGCTCCTCTTTATCCGGGGTGCAGGTACTGCAGGCATACAGCGCTTGTCTCTTCACATAACCCAGGGGGTAGAAGCACTTTTCGGAATCGCTCCCCGCCAGCACAGCAGACACCTCATCCTGCAGGGCGTCATCCTCCTCCTTCACTGCCATTTCCACCTTTTCTTCCTCCTTCACTTCCTCCTCTTCATCTTCTGCACCACTTTCAATTTCTGCAAGCTCTTCGCTGTCAGAATCATCACATGGTAGAAGATGGAAATCCTCAAGTCCGGCCTCATTTTCTTCATTTTCTCTGTTGGTGAAAGAGCCGGAACAGAGAGCAACTGCTTCAGACATTAGGTCACTTTTCTCATTTTCAGCATTAGTCTTTGTACAACTAAAAGATTCTTGATTTGAACCATCATCTTGACAGACAAATTTTCCAGAGTCCCAGCAACTCATCCATAACCCCTATCTTGGAGCCATTTGCATCAGGCTGGCTGGTGTTGGATTGTGATTCCTTAAACTTTCCGGAGCAGAGATCTAACAGTTCGCCCATATTTGCATCCATAGCATTCTCATCCATACTGTCCATCACAAGTCTTTGCTTGGCAGAGCTGTACTTGCTCCTGTTGCGGCCAACATTTAGAAAACCATCAGCATTCGTGACAACGATCTTTTCGTTGTAATCCTCATCACTCCAAAGTAAGCTTTCCGTGCAAGAATCGCTGAGCGTCTCCTCATCACTTAGTCTTGTATATGTACGGCATCCATGATCGCTGCTTTTACCAAAACACAGGGCCTTATAATCACTGTTGAGCTTTGAAGGTTGTAATTTTTTTGGTAAGAGCTCCTTAGAAACCTCTATGTTCTCTTCACTACCAGACAGCTCTGACTTTGCTTTCTTTTTCTTCTTTTTTTTCTTTGACTTCAGACTCAAGAAATCTTTGAACTTTTCTCTTACTTTTTCTTTAACACTTTCAGACAGCTTGTCTGGCTTGCGATGAATAAATGAATGAATGAAAACTTATATAGCGCGGCACATGCAAAGTAAATCGCCTCTGGGCGCTTGTTGTTCCTGTCTCCTTTGGAATCAAAAGAGATGAGTCTTGATCTTTCTCCTGAATGCTAAGTGGTTTTCCTCCAACCGAATGCTGGTTGGTAAAGCGTTCCATAGTCTGGGACCTTGGACCGCAAATCTTCTATCTCCTTTGGACTTGAAGTTGGCTTTCGGTATCTGGAGTAGATTTTGATTAGTGAATCGCAGAACGCGATTGGGGTTATGAGCTTTTATTTTTTCACATAGATAATGGGGAGCATTCCCATGAATTCATCTATGCGTTAGACAGAGTGCTTTAAAAGTGATTCTGTCTTTTACTGGTAACCAATGAAGGGATCTCAGTGAAGGTGAGATTGATTCCCAGGGTTTTTCCCCAGTCACAAGTCTAGCAGCCATATTTTGAACGACTTGTAGACGAGCGATTTGGTACTTAGGGAGTCCGAGGTAAAGGGCATTTGCATAGTCCAATCTTGAATTTACAATTGCTCCCACCACGACCGCTATGTCTTCCTTGGGGATGAAAGGAGTAAGTCTGCGTAGTAGGCGCAGCAGATGGTGAAATCCGCTGACTACTGACCCTATTTGTGCGTCCATTGTCATGTAGGAGTCAAAGATGACCCCAAGACTTTTGACTTTGGTGCTAGGGGTGATGATTTTGCCCAGAATGGGCGGGGGGGGGTCCAAGTTGTTGTAGATTGATTCATACGCTTGGCGTGAAACAGGAGAAGTTCTGTTTTCGCTCCGTTGAGTTTAAGATAACTCTTTGTCATCCAGTCCTCTATCAAAGAGAGGCATGTCTCTAGATTGAGGTGGTGATCCTTTTTATTGCAAATGCGGAAACACAGTTGCGTGTCATCTGCATATGAGTGATAGAGCAGTTTTTGGCTGCTGATGATTTCAAAAAGAGGACGAAGACAGATGTTGAATAACATCGGCGACAGGGGGGATCCTTGAGGGACTCCGCGCGATAATGTGCGTTTTTCAGAAGTGAAGGGTCCCAACTTCACTATTTGCAATCGGTTTTCCAAAAAAGAGGAGAACCAAGATAAATCGCCTTCTGCGACTTTGGCTACTTTAGCCAGCCGAGTCAATAAAAGCTTGTCGTCTACTGTATCAAAGGCTGCGCTTAGGTCCAGCAGAACCAGAAGACAAGATTCTCCTTCATCTGCGGCATCGAGAACGTCGTCCCATATCTTGAGCAATGCTGTTTCCGTCCCGTGTACGGGGCGGAATCCTGATTGAAATGGATCAAGTAGGTTGTGGGTATCTAGATGCAGTTGCAGCTGTTGTACCACTACTTTCTCCATTACCTTGGAGAACACATTTAGGCCTTTTATGGGGTGCCGGTGGAGTGGGTCTTTAGGATCCAGGGTGGGTTTCTTCAAGATGGGTTGAATTATGCCCTCCTTCAACTGGGAGAGTACTATGCCCTCCCTGAAAGATTGGTTGATAAGCTGCGTGATGGGAGGTGCCAGGATGTCGGCGCATTCCTTAAGCAGTTTGGTGAGAAATACGCGATTCGGGGGCGTGAAGCATTTAAATTAAGCGCGTCCCCGCGGCGATCGAACTGCGCATGCTCCGTTCAGAAATTTCCCGCCGTGCATTGCACGAAATCACGTCGTTACGTCATTCGTTGTTTGAGTAGCGTCGTTTACGAACATTCCTATTCCCGGACGACTTACATAAAAAATAATAAAAGACGTCGGAAAACGTAGAAATTCGACGCGGGAACGACGGCCATACTTAACATGGGCTGTCTAATATTAGACCAGCAAAAAGCTGGTATAGTGTTACGCAAAAAAAAGATGACTAAAGGTGCCGTAAGAGATTGCGAATGAAGATCGTAATTTCGGGGATCGCCGGCAAAAGCTCATTTGCATACCCCGACTCAGAAAACGACGGGAAGTCCACCCAGTGGCCACAATTTTATTGCAGCATAGATCCGAAGGCGTACTAACACGTAATCCAGTCGAATTGAAGCCCGCAGCCGTATATTCATGGTTTGAGGTTTCCGACTAGCTAGAAAACGCGCGTAATTTTAAATTACTCCAGTCTAACACCAGTTAGACAGGCGTAATGGCTCTGTGAATCTGGCCCAGTATATTTAAGCATAAAACCGATAAAGAAAACTGTAAATCCAGTTTTACTAGGTAAAAGATGGACATACTACTGTGTTTATTCTAAGGGTCCCATACGGAATATTATTTGTCATAGTTGCTGTACATTATAAAGGAAGTATGAAAAAAAAATGAATGCCGTATTAGATTTAAGCACACATTATCGGTACACAACACAAGCACAACATCTCTCTATTGCTTCTATTATAGTCTACACCTACAATTATTTTACTTTCCATGGTAACATCATGTTTTTGTGAATTCTGCATTATAATTTTTATGCTGTGGTCTAATTTTAGGGCACTGGCCTAATAATCCAGGAATTGATGGTTAAGGTCCCACCTGGGGTGCTGCTTACATTGTCTACTATTTCATTTGAGGAAGAAAACTAAGCTGTCTTGAAAGTTTTAAAATGTAATTATCTCAATCAGCCGCTTGATAATTCTCAGTTCTTTATCCCATAGCAACTAATTAGGAGACATATCTGTGTCCAGAGAAATTATTTAGCTTTCTATGAATTACTGCACTGTGGAATTGATGAAATGGTAATGCTACAATGAAATAATTTACACACTTATGACATTATCACACTTGTTTTACTATATAGTAAAGAGAAAAAAAATGGAAAGCATATTTTGATATTTAACATTGGCAAAACCATTAACTCCTCCATATTTCTAAAGATTGTGTAGACATGGGGGAAGCTCTTCCTGTTGATGTTGTTATTTCACTTTAAGGGATATAGGTTCAAAACAAAAACTGCTTCAAGAAAAATATGTATCTGCTGATTCTGAACAGGTGAAGAGATTTGCTGGAAGGGCACACAGGGGTATAAATATGTGCTGTAACAGTGTAATGTTATTCTTATACTAATCTTTTACATTTACTAAGCTGTTCGTTTTGAGTGAGGTTGTTGTACTGATAGTAATGCATAGAGACTAAACGTATGAAAAAATAAATAAATTACTTTTAGCTAAATAAATTTGTTGTTGCAGGGCTTTTGTTTTTTTGTCCATCAGGAATGCCAAAGTTAGAGCGAACAAGTGGTTTTTTGGTTCTCAGGATGTGGATTTATAATTTGGCTACCTTTTCCTAAAGCTTGTAATTTTGTGTTAACCACTTGCCGACCGCGCTATAGCAAAAATACTGCTACAGCGCAGTTGAGCTACTGTGACACGACGTCTCTGGGACGTCGTCCTTCACTTCCGCGATTGCGCGTCCCCTGGGGCGCATCACGGATCACGGTAAATTGCCGCTGATAGCGGCCGTTTACCACGTGATCGCGCCGTCGAATGACGGTGCGATCACCTGTAAACAAACCGGCATCATTTGATGACGCCGGTTCCTCCCTCTCCTCCCTCTCCTCTCTGTACTGTTCGGTACAGTGTGCGAGGAGAGGGGGGGGAGCGGGATGTCAGCAGCAGCGCTGTGGCTGGATCTGTGACAAATGCAGTCACAGATCCAGCCATCCCTCCATCCATCCCAGCTCTGCAATACCCCAGTACCCTGCAATCCCCCAGTACCCTGCAATCCCCCAGTACCCAGCAATACCCCAGTACCCAGCAATACCCCAGTACCCAGCAATACCCCAATACTCAACAATACCCCAATACTCAACAATACCGCAATACTCAACAATACCCCAGTACTCAGCAATACCCCAATACTCAACAATACCCCAGTACTCAGCAATACCCCAGTACTCGGCAATACCCCAGTACTCGGCAATACCCCAATACTCGGCAATACCCCAATACTCTGCAATACCCCGCCCAATACTCTGCAATACCCCGCCCAATACTCTGCAATACCCCGATACTCTGCAATACCCCAATACTCTGCAATACCCCGCGCAATACCCCAATACTCTGCAATACCCCAATACCCTGCATGATACTTTGCAATACCCCAATACTCTGCAATACCGCCTATGGGGATTTTTAAGTAGCGAAGTTTGGCGCCATTCCACGAGTGTGCACAATTTTGAAGTGTGACATGTTGGGTATCTATTTACTCGGCATAACGTCATCTTTCACATTATGAAAAAAAATTGGGCTAACTTTACTGTTTTGTTTTGTTTTGTTTTAAGCACAAAACAGATTTTTTTAAAAACACACGTTCAATAAATTTCTGCGAAAATACCGTACGAGATAAAAAGTTTTAATGGCCGCCATTGTATTCTCTAGGGTCTTTGCTAAAAAAGCATATATAATGTTTTGGGGTTCTATGTAATTTTCTAGCAAATAAATGATGATTTTTCCATGTAGGAGAGAAATGTCAGAATTGGTCTGGGTGTTCCAGAACGCCTGAAGGCATTCCCTGCATGTTGGGCCTCTGTATGTGGCCACGCTGTGTAAAAGTCTCACACATGGGGTATCGCCATACTCGGGAGGAATAGCAGAATGTGTTTTGGGGTGTAATTTGTGGTATGCGTATGCTGTGTGTGAGAAATAACCTGCTAATATGACAGAAACATTTTTTTTTTTTTTTTTTTACAGAACTTTCAGTCGTTTTTCTTTTATATCGCAAAAAATAAAAAACCCAGAGGTAATCAAATACCACCAAAAGAAAGCTCTATTTGTGTGAAAAAAAGGACAAAAATTTCAAATGGGTACAATGTTGTATGACTGAGTAATTGTCATTCAAATTGTGAGAGCATCGAAAGCTGAAAATTGGTCTGGTTAGGAAGGGGGTTTAAGTGCCCAGTGGTCAAGTGGTTAAAAAATAAATTAAAATAAAATAAAACATGACTTTTCCATGCAATTGGCAAGAGTTGTTGATGCTTTCTTTTTTTTTTTTTATTTATCACCAAAAAGGCCAGTCCTCGCGGACCCGCAACATATACATATAACAGTCGAGATAACATCTCTTGTATGTAGGTACAATAATACATGTAAAACTATAGTCACATACACCGTATATCCTCGTTGCATAAGAATGTAACTAGGGCCCGAAGAGGGCATGATTTTCAAGGCAGAGGGTATCAATTTGTGACATAGTGGCGGGCCCGATCGGTCCGGCCTCCAGATCCGTTTTCCGTTTTCAGAGCAGGGAGAAATAGAATAGAGGTTAAAGAGCAATATAGAATAGAGCAGGGAAAGGCATAGTAGAAGGTAGATGGGGGGGGGGGGGCTGCACAAGCAGGTTTAATACAAAGCGCCTTGAAAGGGCGTAGGGTGTTCCTATTCTGATCTCAGATAGACCGCTTGCCAGGGAAAGCTGGCGTTAGGCCTGTGGCTGGGTGGGCGTATGGCAGTCGGTCTCTCTGAGCTTCTGCCCTTCATCCGAGTATTTAAAGAAGTTGTATAACTGCCATGTCTCAGAGTATGTCTCCTGGCGCTGTTGGCTGGAGAGGATCAAGTCTTCCATACGACTGATCTCGTCTACCCTATTCAGCCAGAGAGCAATAGTCGGAGGGTGAGGGGACTTCCAGCGGAGAGGCACGCAGGCCCTGGCTGCGTCCAAAAGGTGGCGCACCACCAATTTTTTGTAAGTTCCAGGTGGTATATTAGTTGCCTGTAGAAGAAAGTAAGCCGGGTCGTCTGGTACTACGTACCCCGTAAACTTTTGGGTAATCCTGCGTACCTCTCCCCAGAAGCCCCTGACCCTTGGGCAGGACCAAAACACATGAAGCAGAGTACCCTTGTCTTGTTGGCATCTCCAGCAAGTGTCGGTAGTGTTGGGGAATAGTTTATTCAGGAGATCCGGTGTTCTGTACCAGCGAGTGAGAACCTTGTAGTTCGTCTCCTGAGTTTTCGCGCATAGAGATGACCTATGTGCGAAGCGCAGTATGGTCTGTTTTTCAGTGGGCGAGAATTGTGTGTTTAAGTCTCTTTCCCATTTTGTCAGAGACGGTATCTGATAGTTCCCAGTGGGGGCGATCAGCATGGCATATAGAAGGGACAGGGCGTGTGGGAGCACTCCCGTCCCTCCGCACAGCTCCTCCAACTCTGTCAATGGTACCTGTCCGGTCGGGGGGGGCGGGATGGAGCTCAGGAAATGAGTCAACTGGTTTGCCCTTAAAAAGTCAAGGCGGTAGTCGCCTTCCGGGTCTGTCAATTCCGATGCAGATTTCCACTGTCCCCCAGAGCTAAAGTGTGATGCCTGATAGAGGCCCTCCTTCCCGAGGTCCAAGAACTTCCTATCCTGCAAGCCCGGGTCGAATAGTGGGTGTCCAATGATGGGTCTAAGGGGGGAGTCTCTGGAGGTCAGGGAAAGCCGGTCAAAAAGATCAGAGCATACCCTAACCATGGTCCCCACGAGAGGGTGGCGTTTAAGTAAGAGAGGGAGCGAGGCTGAGCACCACGGGGCGCGATGTAAGGGAATCTCGGTCTGGCTTTGTTCGACCTGTGTCCACAACTTATTGTGTCCATGTCGGCACCAGTCAATTAGTCTAACCAGGTGTGTTGAGCGATAATATGTCTGGATGTCCGGTAGGTCTAGGCCTCCTTGTAGTTTGGGGAGGAAGAGGATCTTTCTGCATATCCGCGACTTTTTCCCCGCCCAGAGGAATTGATTGAACGCGGAGTGAATCTGTCTAAAGTAGCTTCCCGGGATGGAGATCGGGAGGGCCTGCAGGAGGTACAGGAATTTGGGCAGTATTGTCATCTTTAAGATGTTGCACCTGCCCATCCAGGAATGTAGTCCCCCAGTCCACTGAGTCAATAGTCTCCGAACTTCTGTCAAGAGGGGGGGGAAATTCAACTGGAATAGGCGTGTAAGTGTAGGGGGGATGAATGTCCCTAAGTATTTCAGAGCTACTGCTGTCCATTTTAGGTTGAACCCGGCTTTAAGCTGGGCTAGCTGTCGCTGTGGGATCCCTATGCCCATGGCCTCTGACTTTGTGAAGTTAATTTTTAAATTGGAGAGCCTACCGTAAGTCTCAAATTCCTGGAACAGGGCCGGGAGGGAGGTATCGGGTTCCGTAAGGGTGAAAAGCAGGTCATCCGCGTATGCGGAGACTTTGTAGTGAGCCTTTGCAGTGAGAATACCTTTAATGTCGGGGTTTATCCGCACGTGGCACAGAAAAGGCTCCAGCGACAGTGCGAACAGGAGAGGCGACAGGGGGCAGCCCTGCCTCGTCCCGTTGGTTATTGGGAACGAATTTGACAGTACTCCATTGGCCCTCACCCTTGCCGTCGGACCGTCGTAGACTGCCGTCACCCAATTCCTCATCCTGTCACCCAGGCCTATGTGTTCTAAAGTAGACATCATAAACTGCCAGTCTACCCGGTCAAATGCCTTTTCGGCATCCGTCCCTACAAACAGGCTAGGGGTTTTACTGGAGGAGACCATGTGAAGGAGGTTGATCACTTTAATAGTGTTGTCACAGGCCTCTCTGGTGGGCACGAAGCCTACCTGGTCTAGGTGTATCAGAGACGGTATATGTCTCTGGAGTCTGGATGCCAGGATTTTAGTGAACAGTTTGAGGTCTGTGTTAAGGAGGGAAATGGGACGGTAGCTACCGCAGAGAGCTGGGTCTTTGTCGGGTTTCAAAATCACAGATATTTGGGCTTGTAATGTGGTGGCGTGGAAGGATGTCCCCGAGCCTAGTTCATTGAACAGCTTCGCCATATGCTGTCCCACCGATGGCAGCACCGCTTTGTAGTATGCTATGGTGAGGCCATCAGGGCCTGGGGCCTTGCCCGGTTTGGCGCCTTTTAGTGCGAGCTGGATTTCTGATAATGTAATGGGAGCCTCTAAACTATCCCGGTCTTCAGTGGACAGGGAGGGCATAAGGGATGCGGCAATATAGTCCCGTAGCGAGTCTCGGGGGACGGGGGGCTTGGCCAAATTATACAGGGAGCTGTAAAATTGTCTAAATTCACGTGAAATCTGCTGTGGGGTGGACTGTTTCTGCCCTTTTGAGGATTGTACGTGCGGGATATATGAGGCTAAGCGACGCGAGCGCAGTGCGTTAGCCAACAACTTGCCGCATTTGTTGCCCGATTCGTAAGTGTAACGTCGACAGGTCTGAAGTGCCGCTTTGGCTTTAAAGTGCAAGAGGTCCGTGACCTGTGAGCGGATGACATCCAGTTCCGCTCCAGTCTGTCTGTTCGGGCTTATTTTGTGTGTGGACTCTAGGCCCTGCAGTCTAGTAAGGAGTGAGTTCAGTTGTGCTGAACGCTCCTTTTTCAGCCGCGCGCCGTGTTTAATAAGCACCCCCCGGATCACCGCTTTATGGGCCTCCCATATCACCCCCGTGTCACTGTCAGGGGAACTATTAGTAGTGAAGTAATGTCCTAATTCTGTGGTGATCTCTGTCATGACGTCGGTATTTTGCAAAAGACCTTCGTTCAAGCGCCATACTGGTCTCTGACCGCCGTTAAGATCGGAGATAGAGTACTTCAAGGTAACTGGGGCGTGGTCTGACCACGTAATTGAGCCAATGGTAATGTCCCGGATCGCATCTAGTTGTCCGTGTGGGATAAGGAAGTAGTCAAGTCTTGAATACGTTTGGTGTGGTTTGGAGAAGAAAGTGTAGTCTCTATCTCCAGGGTGCAAGAGGCGCCAGGCATCTATCAGTTGCATTGAGTTTAGGGTAGTGTCAATTCGTTTCCGCATGTCTCGGGTTAGGGAAGTCTTCCTGGTGGACGTGTCTTCAGTCGGGATCAGGGATATATTCAGGTCTCCCCCTAGTATCAGATGGCCCTCCATAAACCGTCGGAGCTGTGCCATGGTTTTCTTAAGGAAAACGTCCTGTTGGGCATTGGGGGCATAGAGGTTGGCAAATGTCACCGTCCTATCTCCCACCCTGCCCTTCAGAAAGAGGAAGCGTCCCTCATTGTCTGCCAGGGTGTCCAGGGGAGTCCAGGGCACCCCCGCAGAGATAAGGATAGAGACTCCCCTAGACTTAGCCTCTGTATATTGGGAGTGATGTGTCGTGGGGTAGAACCTGTTTTTCAGGAGCGGTAGGTTGGACTTCTTAAAATGTGTCTCCTGAAGGAGTACCACATCTGCCCTCATGCGACGCATGTCTTGCAGTAGCATGCGCCTTTTTTCAGGGGTGTTAAGGCCCTTGACGTTAAAAGAAACTACCGTAAGCAGGTCCATGCTCGTGCAGTGGTGGGGAGGGGGGGGTGAGCGGATATGTCAGGGTAGGGGGTGGCGTCCGCCTCCCCACAGTAGTGCAGGGTGGCGGGCCGGAGAAGGGAGGGAGGGTGAGGTGTGGGGGGGGGAAGGTGGGCTTGGGGGGTTGATGGAGTAGGAAGAGAAGGGGAGGTATTTGGTAGAGGTAGAGAAAGAGCTCAAAGGGAAGGCTCCAGGTGGGGCCTCCAAGAAGCTTCTACTAATATAGCTAAATCAGCTATAAGCACTCTCTGGGATATTCCCAGGAATCGAGCGCGACCCTAATTGGGGGATATGGGCTAGACAGGGGAGGGCAACGAGCCCCCGACCCTCTCCACCCAGCCCCGGCCAAACACTGTATAGCGTAAAATATCACATATTAACTTTAACATAAACCGGCATTATACATCACAGACATTAACAACAGTGGAACCGGTAACCATAGGAACAATTTAAATACAAGTACTTAAGTGAGGCAACATGGTGCAGAAAGTGCAAACAAAGTATCCCGGGGTGTCACCAGCCCAGGTCCCCAGGCGCATTCTCCCTGAGGTCAAGAGCCGGCCCACCCCCTAGGCCCCAAGCCCTCCACCACCCCCACCCGGCAAGTAACCCACTCCCCCAGACAGCCATCAAAGTGGGTGCAAACGATAAGGGTGACCCCCCGCGTGTAAACATAGCCCCCAACCAGGAACCCCCCCATCACCCCCATATCACCGGATCACGTGTCCCCCTCCATGCAAGGAAGTGCCAAACCTTAGCTCTGTAGCCTTAGTTCCGTGTGTCCCGATCATAGCCTCAGCTTGTAGGAAAACTGTAGAGATCACAGTCTCAGTGTCTGCAGGTCTCTTGCAGTGGCTGGGCCGGAGCATCAGGGTGTCTGTCCAGAAGGGAGTAAGGGGGGGGGGTCAGCTCGCATCCCCTGTCTAGTCAGGGGGGTACGCTCCGCCGGGCGGTCTCAGAGCCAGGGATGGGGGGGCGAACCCCCAAATCATCCGGGGGGGGGGGGGAGAAAAATATAAAAAAAAATATGAAGAAAAAAAAAAAAAAGGGGGGGGGGCCTCCAGGAACAGTTTAACAGGCAATGTCCCGGTAGCGGGGCGGCCACGAACGTTGCGGGCAGGAGATAGAGGGGGGGCAGCTCCTCCGCGGGGGTCACATCTGGCGTATGGCAGTCTCCAGGTGTTCCGGCGAGGGGATAGGGCAAGTGTCCGATGGGGGTGCTGTGTGGCAGGGATGGCGAGTAACCCGGGGCAGGAGACCTAAATGTGCGGCCTATGGCCTACTCACGTGCCGCTTCGCCTCGGGCTGAGTTCCGTCGTCGCCTGCCCCGCTGTGGTCGTGGCACAAAAGGCCCTCTGTAGGCTGGAGCTCCCGAACGACCAGTCTGGCGGGGAAAAAACTGGAGCCAATCCGGTACTTGAATTGGGTCTGAGCCCAGGAAACGAAAGAGGGCTGGCAGGTCCGACGCGGTCTGAAGGGTGAAGGCTCCTGCTTCTTTCCGGAAGGTGACTGCCAGTGGGTATCCCCAGCGGTACGTGTGTCCTGTTTGCCTGGCTAGCTCCAAGAGGGGTCGTAGCAGTGCCCTTCGGTGCAGGGTCGCTCTGGAGAGATCTGGCAGGATCCTGATCTGCGCTCCCTCTGCCTCAATGTCCCCCAGGTCCCAGGCTCTACGGAGGATGGCCTCTTTCTGGGTGTAGCGGTGTAGGCGGCACACTATATCGCGCGGCCTATCCTGGTCTGTAGGCTTAGGCCCGAGCGCTCTATGCGCCCTGTCCAGCAGGATCACCGCCTCCGGGTCCTCCAGAACATCGCGGAAGATCCCGTTCACTTTGGCCCCGACATCTTCTGCATCCATCGATTCGGGCACACCGCGGAGCCTCAGGTTACAGCGGCGGCTCCTGTCCTCCACATCTTCTAAATGGAGCTGTAAAGTAATGGCCGCTTCACGATGCTGGTCTCGGGACTGCTCCAACGCTGCCACCCGTTCCGCCAGGGAGGACACGGACTCCTCACCCGAGGCCACTCGGTCGGTAAGTGTGGAGACCTCTCCTCTTACCTCCTGTATGTCCCTTCTATGTGTCTCCTCCAGCTTCAGTATCAGGGCCTCGATGTCCGTTCTGGTGGGCAAGGCCTGAAGCAGGGCCTTAATGTCCGGGTCCATGCCGGCCGGCACAGATGCCTGAAGGGCAGACATTCCCTCCAGGTGGGGGTCCTCCAGGGGCTCCTGGAGGGATGGAAACCAGTCCTCCGATCCGCTGGGCTCCTGCAATTGTGGGTCCTCTGCAACCTCACGTGCGGGGCCTCATGTCTCCGGTAGGCCCAGGTCAGAAGGGGTCTCCTGTAAGGCCTTAAAATATTTCTGGATTTCTCCCGTGGTCTTCCCGGCAGGGGTACCTTTCGTTGCTGCTTTGGTCCCGTATCTTTTGTTAGGGTTCATGCCGGTTTAAAGTCGTTATTTGGCCGAAATTGGGGGATCAGGCCGGGAGCTCAGATGGAAAGCAGCTTCACTCAGCCATGTCCAGGCCACGCCCCTGTTGAAGCTTTCTTTGTGTGAACTTAGACATGGTCAAATGCTTTATTCCATTAATGCTGGGTTTACTTTACAGTAAACCTGTCACAAAGAACTATTGGGGACAACATTTACAACCTTCTGAATGTAGATTTTCTGCCTTTCATAGTGGGGTTGATTTTCTAAAGGCAAATTAACTGTTGACTTTAAAAAAAAACATTTTTCCACAGGTTAGTAAATGCGGTGAAAATTCATTTGCAAATGCCCAATCAGTGAGATCAGTAGATCAGTGTGTTAAAAAAAGTCACGATTTAATACAATGTTTTGTTAACTATTTATGTATTCCATAGAACATATGTTTAAATAAGATACAAAAGCCATACTGTTCAGCACAGTACCCATGAATTAATAAATCAGTTCATAGTTGTCAATCAGAGAAGAAGAAAATATATACAATACTAACAAATGCAATGTAGGGCACTTAAAAGGGAATAGTTTCCGAATATTGGCTAGTTTGGAAATCTGTTAAGTATTGAGAGATATTACGAACAATTCTCCAAATAGAGTAACATTTAGGGCATGACCAAAAGGTGTGGAGGATTGAGCTCCACTCTTGACCACATTTATCCAGAATAGATTAAATCTAGCATTCTGTACCACTGAGTAAGTATCTTGTAATTTTTTTTAGCATTCTTGAATTTTAGATATAATAGTAAAACTTCCAGAGGTACATTTTTCAAAGTTGAAAATCATATAGGATATCTGCACTTAAACATCTAAATTACAAATGAGCAGCTGCTTAAGCAATTTTTGATACTAAATGCAAGAATTGGGATAAATATATGAAGCAGCTTTAAGAAAATGTAACTCAATATTGTGAAAACACAAAAATAAATCACTTATTAGGTAAAACAAACACGTATAAAGAAATTACACCAAATATGTAAATAAGTGTCCATGTAAAGACCATTCACAAGGGCTAAAAAGGAAAAATATATGTGAAACAAGAAAGTATAAAGGAAACAAATCATCCACAATTTTCTTGCTCCACCAGTGTCCCCACAATCACAATTTGTAATTCTTCCATCACCAGGTGACTTCAAGTATTAAAGTCTCTTACCGGCTCCTGTGGACCATCATACAGTATGGTCAAATGCGCATGATACATCTCCTTATGGAGGGAAACTCCAAAGTGCCAAATGTGATCTAGTCAGGGTTGGTTCATCAGCAGGGTGAAAAATAAAAATAAAAAGCATATACGCCCATAGTGTAACCCATAAAAAAACATTTATTCAAAAAATAACAAGTAAAACTTGCAAAGGGAATCACACTAAGCAAATCCTTGGGCAATAGGTTTAAAAAAACTTGCATATAGCAATAAAAACAGATACAATTGCTCTCCCAAAAAGCAGCAGGCTATGTGGCTGCACCAAACCCAACCAGCGGTCAGCAAGTGTGCGGGATGACGAATCTTAATAGCACATACGTTCTCTATAGTTGTTCAAGGGTGGTTGAACTCTTATTGGGAATGCTTGGAAAGAAGATAACTCAATTTAATTGCGTTCCAAAATGATGGTTGGTAAGAGCCATTGGCATCAGCTAAAAAAGAGATTGTTGGCCATCGGGATTAACGTCTAATGTGGGAAGCATATACACTATACTGTATGTATCATTAGTGGAGGGATTAAAGGGGAGTTCCACCCACAATTTCACTTTTTAAATATAAATACCCCAAGTAATACACAAGCTTAATGTATTCTAGTAAAGTTAGTCTGTAAACTAAGGTCCGTTTTGTTAGGTTGTTACAGCATTTAGTTTATAATCTAGAAATAGACCGTGGCCATCTTAAGTGTGGGCATCATGAAGCCAGACTGTATGACTTCCTGGATTTCAGCTTTGCATATCTCGCACATGCTCAGTGCTGCACAAGCAATGAAATAGGTTTCAGTCAGGTTTGCAAGGACTACTGGGAAACATGATGCCTATCCCAGAAACCCTTGCAAATAGCCTTGTGACTTAATAGCCTAGGCTAATAAGGAGGAGGAAGTAATGAAAAACTACAAAATAAAGGTATTTACAAGCAACAAAATAAATAAAAATTGTCCATTCTGAACACTATGAGATTAGGGCATGCAGCACAGACAAACATAAAAAAATGGGTGGAACTCCACTTTAAGCACTGTATTGCCATATAGTGTAACCAAATCCCCATATTTGCTTATTTGCTTATTATGTTCAGGTGCTTAAAATAGCCTTGTAGGATTTAAATTAGATTTTTGTATGTGTGCGCTATAATTATTTGTTCTGCTTGTATGGTCTTATGGCAGCACCATCTTTAATGTAATGCATAGTTAGGGTGTGCCCCCCCCCCCCCAGAGTCTTTGTTTGCATTACCAAATACCAACGAGTTACACAAAATTTGTCTTGGCAACAATATCAGGCATTGTCATGGCTACTGCAACAAATACATAAATGCCCCAGTTGAAGAGCTCATGGCTCGAAACATGTCGGGTACATAAGCCCATACACTATATGCCTACCACGCTACTTATCCATGTGATCACCTGTACTGGTCTTTTCGCAGGCCTGTACTATTTTAGCTTATTTTTTACTTTTATTCCTTTGCCCATTTTTCTGTATACCATTTATGCCTAATAAAGGCCTGTTCTACTGGAAGTAACCACACTATGTGCAGCTGTGTGTGTTTTCTTTCCTTACATGTTTTTATGATGGGTCTACCTGCCACAATGCAATTATCCACAAGTTTTCCCTGAAGGATTTTTTCCCTCACACTTGGATCCACGCGACTTCTGATGATCGATTGCCCATTGGCTCTACTGTCTCCCATTGACATCATCGCTTTCCAGGAGTTGGTGCACGCTCGATCGACACACCGTCGCTGACGCATGTGTCCACGTCATCCGGTAAGAGTATTCAACTTTTATCTGTACTGATTGGATGTTGGAGCGGATCATATGTGATAGACTGCTGAGGAAGTTTTTACTACCTGTTTAAATCACTGAAGTATCCGATTCCTGTGTTAATGGACTCATTCTACACGTTTTTGCAATTTCGTTTGCTTAAATGTGATTTTGTTCATTTTACATTGGGAATTTTTCATCACCAGAGTTTCCTCTTCTTGCTTTTTATTCACATTGCAATATATAATAGCATTTGCTTTTTATCTTTGCACAGTAATTGATATTTACATTATTTGTTTAATGCATTTATTTTTATATTTTGTTCCATAATTGGGTCACTTGATTTGAATCTCTCGATCACTTATTTGGTCCTACCCCAGATATTATTTAGCGCTGCACTTTTTTTTCTTTTTCGTTTCTGTATACAACACGGTCCATTGTTGGTGCTGGCTGCTACATTTCTACATCTGTTTTTAAGTTTAGCGCAACTTTTCCATTATTTTCAACAAATACATATTGTTGTAAAAAAGGGGGTAATATTGTATCTACAAAAAGACCACAATATGTGAGAATGTGTGGGGAAATTGTATACTGTATAATAAGGTTTGGTACAAGAAGGTTGGTGCTAGCATTTTGGAAAGAAAAAAATTGGAATTCTTTCAATTAATGAAGCACTCTCCAAGGAATTATTACAAAATATCTTAGGCCGCGTACACACGATCGGTCAAAACTGATGAAAACGGACTTAAGTTCAGTTTCATCGGTCTAAACCGATCATGTGTAGGCCCCATCGGTCAGTTGTCCTTCGGTCCAAAAACAGAGAACTTGCTTTAAAATTGAACCGATGGACGCCTGGCCAATGGGTCAAAACCGATCGTTAGTATGCAAAGGCATCGGTCAAAAGGCCGCGCTTGCTCAGAATCAAGTCGACGCATGCTTGGAAGCATTGAACTTCATTTTTTTCAGCATGTTGTGTGTTTTACATCACCGCATTCTGACACGATCGTTTTTTTAACCGATGGTGTGTAGGCACATCAGACCGTCAGTCGGCTTCGCCGGTTAACCGATGAAAATGGTCATTCGGAACGTTCTCTTCGGATGGACTGATCGTGTGTACAAGGCCTTAAACTTTATAAAAATTAAAGATACAATTACACCTACTTTCTGTGCACTACTGTCAAACTGCATAATGATATGATCGAACATCTGGGTATACCTATCATTTCTAGTATTCAATGACTTACACAGAATGCCAGCATCATCACCTATGACTGACTAAGACCCCACATCGAAGGTCTTCCTAAATAATTAAAGGACACATTACATGTATTGACAATTTTGGATGACATTGCCATGACACCAGATACATATTTGGTATCAATAGATATAGAGACCCACTACCTGAATATCCCCACAAAAGGACGGTATAGCAATGATAAGAACATTCTTGAAAGAACTTAGTACAGAACAACATAGGTTAAATACATTTATTTTGGACCTTCTTTATTTTATTTTAACACACAATGTGTTTGTCTTCAACAGCTTCCACTACCTCCAGGTTCAGTGCATGGCGATGAGGACTGTGTGTGCCCCATCATATGTGAACCAGTCTGAATGTTTGCTTTTTTTTCTCAGGTGAGATGTCCATGTACCTTAGCTATTTTGACCTATATGATGATATTATTATTTTTTCGACAGGCCCTTTGGTGCTATTGAAGCAATTTGGTAAGGCACTTAATAGAAATCTCTTTTTTACATTGACTTTTGACAAGAACACTCTACTTTTCTTGGAGCTACAGAGAGGCAGACAAGATTGTGACCATACTTAATTGCAACGGATGGCAAGCCATGCAATTTTATACTCAGTGCACATCCACATCACCTGATTAGGGGGAAACTTCATGGACCCATACCTAAGAGTCCAAAGGATTTTTTCAGACTAATAGTTATTTAAAGAGACTTCAAATTTGCACAAATGATTTTGAAAAGGATGCTAGAGATTTTTTTTTAATTAAAACAATCAAAAGGCCAAAAACATTCCACACAACCTGCTTTTTTTCCAGGGAGAAGAGGAGAAAACATCTAAAAAATCTAGGTTTATTACTACATTCAATTACTACATTCAATAACCAACTGGAGACCGCAAGTGGGATTCTCATGAAACATTGGTATATGCTAAGAGACAGTGAGGTTCTGGGTGACTTAGAGAATCCCACACCCAGGTTTTATAGCACTATATTATTCAAAGATTTAATAGAATAAAGTCACCTTCAATCTGAGTCAAAAGTAGACTGGAGTGTGTCTCTTCTTCTGGATACATTTTCTTGCTGTGGGTGTGTATATTGTAAATGTATGCATAAAAATACCTCCTTAACGGTAATCCAGGCATTTGAAGGGAGAGTTTAGGGTTCCTTCTGAAAAGGGTGTAATGGAGAGTGTATATGTCTAATGGGTTCTATTTGGAGGTCTATTGGGTTGAGGCGATAGGTTTCCAGAAGGCTGCTCTGACATTGGTTGTAGCCAGTCTGGAATGGGAATCAGGACAGTCTCAAGAATTTAAAATAGGTCTGAGGCTTCTTCCGTTGATCTAAGAATTAAGGTTCAATGAGCTTTTTTAATGATCAAGTGTAATTAAAAATCACATTTAGAGGTGGCATTGGATTCTCTGATTTTATCTAGTAAAGGTCTTATTAAACATCTCATGTGAAGCATTCTTTTCAAAAGACCAGGATAAAGTTGAATCAGTGCGAAATCAAAGGTCAGGGATCCTGCTGCTTGCAGAATTTTAGCTTAGTAATGAATTTCGCACACTACTTCTCTGGAACCTGTTGAATCAGTTGGACAAGGGTCTAATGTACTCTGCACTCTGTCTATGTTATATTTTAAAAGGGGAGTTTGAAGTGTTGTCTAGATTGAAGATTGCATTTACCATGTCTTTCAGCTCCGTTGCAATGGTGGCTTCAGGAACGCCACAAAGCCTTATATTGTTCCTCCAGCCTCTATTTTCAAAGTTGTAAAGGTGTAACAGCATAGATGAGGTTTGTTGTTGAAAGGAGGCATGCAATCTCTCTCTTGACGTCACGGGAATGACTGTTTACAGGGTATAGAGACATAATAGTTAACTGATTCATTTTTTTTGTATTTTCTTTTTTTAAATTAAGTAATTTCTTTTAGTTTTGCACTTTTTTTTCCTTTTTTTTTTTTTGATCACATTTATTCCAATTAAACATCCCCTGTAATAGGAATAGTGTGTGACAGGTCCTATTTATGGAGAGACCCCACATCTGTCCTCCAGGCTGGAAAGCATGAGATCGG
Organism: Rana kukunoris; assembly: GCA_029574335.1. Lineage (NCBI taxonomy): Eukaryota > Metazoa > Chordata > Amphibia > Anura > Ranidae > Rana > Rana kukunoris. The sequence continues at coordinate 295,179,191 of CM056052.1, forward strand.
AAAAAAAAACTATCTCATGCTTTCAGCTGCAATCATGTTCGTTCAGCACAGTGGTGTAGTGGATAGCACTTTCACCTAGCAGCAAAAGGGGTCGCTGGCTCGAAATGCCGCCCTTGACACCATCTGCCTGGAGTTTGCATGTTCTCCCTGTGCCTGTGTGGGTTTCCTCCCACAATCTAAAAACATGCTGTAAATCGGATCCTGTCTAAATAAGCCCTAATGTGCAGTAGTATATTTAGGTTTTGTGCTGCCCTAGGCCAGACTAAATTTCTGCACCTCCTAATAGAAAAATGACCCACCCCTTCCTGTCAAGGCCACACCCTGTTTTTTTATGACCCACCCAGAAATTTTCAGGGGGGGACACACACTAGTTCTGGGGGGGGGGGGCATTGGATTCCCTTAATTTGCATAGTTTTTCTCTCACTTCCTGTTTGGCTATGGAGCAGGAAATGAAAGAAATCTCTGCAATTGGACAGGGATGGGACAAAATAAACTGACAGGGGCTATAACCCTCCCTTCCAAAATGAAAAAAAAAGTGTTGATTATAGGTTCTACTTTAGGCACAAATTTCGGATAATTTTATTGAGAGGACTAAGAAAATATAACCATACCAATAGGCCAGGATACAGCGTTTCTAATATGTATAAATGTGTGTTAGTGACCCCTGCAAACACCACCCAATGTTAAATAAACAATTTTCATTTGCAAATAAGTATCATCCCTTCCTCAGAGACCTTAGCAGCGGGAGGGGCGGGATGTCCTGTGTGCTGGCCACCGCTTTCTGTGAACGACATATGCGCATATCCAATACACGTGGTCGCGCATCTACGTGCAGGACCCCAATTTTTAGGGAAAGTGATAGTAAAGCAGATGCAAATCTCCAGGATTAGACTAACAAATGTTTCTAGTGAAAGGCAACGGGTGTTTTCTATTTAACAAGGGCTAAATGGGCCATTGACATGCATCACAGTTCAGATCTGAGGAATATGTCTTTGCAAATTTAAAATAAATGAAATCATGTCTTCTTTTTTCTTGGGGCTAGAGTGCAGAGGGATTAAAAGTCTGCTCATTTTTTGGGGATGTCTGCACCCCTGATAGAGTGAAAACACCTCCCAAATTTTGTCACTTTCTACTTCAAATTTATTCACTTCCTGTCACATAGCCAAACAGAAAGTGAGGGTAAACTTTTACTAATGACTTTTCTTGGGGACACACAGATCAATCTAAATAGTTTCCCGTAAAGTGCACTGTAGCATTTTGCTGTGTACACCCCAAATTATTAGGGATCTTGGACTTTGGGGTCCATTTACTAAAGGCAAATCCACTTTGCACTACAAGTGGACAAGCAAGGAAGAAAAGAACAAAACAAAATCTTTGCTTCTACATGATTAGATGTTAAAATCATCAGTGCTTCCCCTCAGATTTTCAGCGACTCCACTGTACTGCAGAGTGGCTTTGCCTTTACTAAACCCAAAACTACCTAAACATTTGGGGTGTACACAGCAAAGTGCTGGAGTGCAATTTGCATAATGGGGACACTAGTTAGATTGACCTGTGTGTCCAAAAGAAAAAAGACATTGGCAGGGTTTTAACCTCACTTCCTGTTCAGCTGTGTGACAGGAAGTGAAGCCAATTTTAAGAAAAGGGACACAAAGCCCAACCAAAAAAACACAAGCAGGGGTTCTAAAACTCACTTGGTTTCCTTTAAACACCCACAATTAGAATAGGATTGCCTTGCGCTAGATTTAGGCAGAGTGCTGTAAATCAGCACTTCAAGCCTGTCCGCCAATACCTGTCCGCCAAAAACACATGCACAGCCCATGAAACACACAAAACGCAAGTTCACCCAATGTAGAGACTGAACTTTAGGCCGGGTTCACACCTATGCGAATTGAGTGCGGCTTAAACCGCATCCAATACGCAGAACATTTCTAAATACATTGTTTTCAATGAGGCTGGTTCACATATGTGCGATGCATTCGCACTGCGAATTGCGTGTGCGTCTTTTAGGCCCTGCGGTGTGGCTCAGGTGCGAATTCAGGCCCATTATCTTCTATGGGTACGCAGCTGATTCACAGATGTGTTAATTTCTCTTCAGGATTTGTCTTATTCAGCTCAATACACTTCCCCCCTCCCCCTCCCCTCTCCCAGGTCTCCAAACTTGCAGCTAATCTGCAGTTAAAATGCAATGGATCTGCTGAACAGTTGTCTTAGGCGGCGTACACACGATCGGATATATCCGATGAAAACGGTCCGCGGACCATTTCCATCGGATATGTCCGATCGGGAGTTTGATCCGATGGCGTGTACACACCATCGGATCAAATTCCCCGCCGCCGGACGGCGCGGTGACGTAGTGGTGACGCGGCGGTGACGTTGACGCCGCCGCGTCACCGCCACGTCACCGCACCAGGAAGTAAAACACTTCCGCGCATGCGCCGAATCCATTCGGCAGCGGCGCGGCGGCGGTGGGAGCCGACATGTCTGCTGGTAAGTGTACTAACCAGCAGACATGTCGGGCGGACAGATTCCCACCGGATAGATTTCAAAGCATGCTTTGAAATCTGTCGGGTGGAGAAATCTGTCCGCTAGCCCATACACACGAGCGGAGATGTCTGCTGAAACGGTCCATCGGACCGTTTTCAGCGGACATATCCCCTCGTGTGTACGCGGCCTTACTGTATCTCTATGCAGAGATAAGAGAGCTGAAATTTGCACCGCACAAGTGTGAATCTGGCCTACAAGTGGGTACACCTGTTAACCACTGTTAACACCTGTTAACCACCGGGCCCCTTTTTGCGATTCGGCACTGCGTCGCTTTAACTGACAATTGCACAGTCGTGCGACGTGGCTCCCAAACAAAATTGGCGTCTTTTTTTCCCACAAATAGAGCTTTCTTTTGGTGGTATTTGATCACCTCTGCGATTACATTTTTTTGCGCTATAAACAAAAATAGAGTGACAATTTTGAAAACAAAATCATATTTTTTACTTTTTGCTATAATAAATATCCCCAAAAATACATAAAAAAATGTTTTTTTTTCCTCAGTTTAGGCCGATACATATTCTTCTACATATTTTTCGTAAAAAAACCAAAAAATTGCAATAAGCAAATGAGAAAGATACGGCGATTCACGAGCGGACTTGCGACGGCGCGTCGTTTTTTACGTAGTTTACGTAAGCGTTAGACGGCGTAAGGTTACCCCTGCTATAGCAGGCGCAGCCAATGTTAAGTAAGGACGTCGGGACCGCGTCGAATTTGCCGTCGGCTACGTCGTTTGCGTAACTCGTTCGGGAATGGGGCTCGACGTTCACGTTCACGTCGTTTACATTGATAAAAATCGATGTGATTTCGCGCATGCGCACTGGGAACGTCCACGGACGGCGCATGCGCCGTCCAAAAAAAACGTGAATGACGTGGTGTCATGATTCATTTACATGAATCACGCCCCCACTCCATTCATTTGAATTGCGCGGCCTTACGCCGTGCAGTTTACACTACGCCGCCGCATAGTATGGAGCAAGTGCTTTCTGAATAAGGCACTTGCCCATTATATTTGCGGCGGCGTAGTGTAAACACCATACGCTACGCCACCGGACAGATACGCAAAAGGTATCTGAATCGGGCCCTTGGACTCCAAGAAACCATTTCTCTAACATTTTTGCCCTGATTATATTGAGGACACAAGATAGAGAGTGTGCATCATTTCTTTGCATACAGCATAAATAATAAGTTCTAATCAAATCCAATTTTTACTTGGAGCATTTGGAGAGTAAAATTTGTAGCATTTTGGGAAGTTTACCGGCGTTTACTAAGTGATTTATCCTTACTACTTTTTTTTTGGTATTTGGAATACCTCTGCTCCCCTGCCACATGTTGTGGTTTCTCCTACTGTGTCGTACATTGTTAGAAGATATTTAAACAGGCAGGAAGGACCACAGGGTGTGCCAGGGGAGCAGGTAAACAACACACTTGAAAGTGTCAGAAACCTGCACTGGCCAATAGTGATAGACGAACATCTGACGGGGCCCCATTGTCTTTAAAGGCAGGCGAACATTAAAAACCTGCAGGTCATATTTGCAGCCACAAAATACTTACTAGCTGTGCACAAATAGCCCCACAACATGGACACTGACCCACCAGAGGTATTAAGCTACAAACTGGATACAGAAGTAAGTGTCGGCCATTACAGGCCCCAAAAATTAGCCGACAGGCGTTCACCTGACAGCAAACAACTTTGTGTTCTGTGGCTGGATGTTCTGTCAGGGACCTGCCTCTCGGTCCCGGCATGCGCACACATACTGCAACACAAGTGAGTCAGCAGCGCCTGTCTGTACCTGCGTGCACGTGCACAAAGGGACCACGCGCGTGCACGCTGATTCGGGTTTTGCCACCAATTCCCCTTTTAAAAGCCCACTAGCTGCACCAACACAGTGCTGTCTGTCTGCTCTGTGTTGTATCTTGCATCTGAACCTGTCTGCCAGTTATCATTACTGACCCGGCTTACCTGACTACCCGAATCTCTCCGACCCTTTGACTCTTGGCGTATTGTTTGACCCTGCTCTTCTGATTGTTCATCCATTGCCAGACCACCCTGCCTGAACCTGTGACTAGGCTCCAGCCCTCCGCATCTGCTTCCTGATTACCTGTTGTGACCCGGCCTGTCTGACTCCGCTATTGCGTGTTGTCTCCTGATCCAGTTTACTTCACCAGCTCCTGCTGCTGCAGTACAAACATCGCCTGCCCAGGGTCGCTGACCCACTTCTTCCGCTCCAGCGGTCTCCAGTCCTGCTGTTCCAGAGGGATCAGCATCCAGTGCCGACTACTGTCATTACTCCGGCACTCCTACCTCGCTGCGCTCCTGAGCTTGCTGTTCTAAACCCCAGCAGCTTGCGAGCCAGGGCTGTAAGTGAGGCCTTCTCCTGTGACTAGGCTCTGACTACCAGGTACGTTTGTACATAACAGGTACATTAAAGGGGTTGTAAAGGTAAAAATGTTTTCCCCTAAATAGTTTCCTTTACCTTAGTGCAGTCCTCCTTCACTTACCTCATCCTTCTATTTTGCTTTTAAATGTCCTTATTTCTTCTGAGAAATCCTCACTTCCTGTTCTTCTGTCTGTAACTACACACAGTAATGTGACACTTTATCCCTGGTGTGGAGAAAGCCTCTTGAGGGAGAAGAGGGTGAGCAGGAGGGTCAGGATGCTATCTACTTTGCAGATAGATAAAGGAGCTGTGTGTTAGTGGGCATCCTGACACTCCTGTTCGCCCCCTCAAGAGGCTTTCTCCACACCAGGGAGAAAGTGTTGCATTACTGTGTGTAGTTACAGACAGAAGAATAGGAAGTGAGGATTTCTCAGAAGAAATAAGGACATTTAAAAGCAAAACTGAAGGATGGTAAGTCAATGTAAATGGAAGGTAAGTGAAGGAGGACTGCACGTTTTGGGGGGCCACTGGTTTATCGCACCAGTTATAAAACTTTTTTTCAGTAAATTTTGTCACTGTGTGTAGCAGAGGTAATGCAGCGAAAGAGGCAAAAAGTCTGCAGTATCCAAATACACTATTATGAAAGTATATTTTTATAAAACATCCTGCTTCAATCTGTCGATTTGGGGGGCCACTGGTTTATCGCACCAGTTATAAAACTTTTTTTCCAGTAACGTTTGTCACTGTGTGTAGCAGAGGTAACGCAGCAAAACAGAAAAGAAAATTATGCAGTACCCAAATACACCACCAGTCTCAATGCTGCACAATACAAATCCACTATAATATGCTTTCTATATTAGAAAGTATATTATAGGGTTGTCCCGATACCACTTTTTTAGGACTGAGTACAAGTACCGATACTTTTTTTCATGTACTCGCCGATACCGAATACCGATACTTTTTTTAAATGTCATGTGACAGTTTTCATACCACAATACAGACTAAGGATATTTTCTTTAGAAATATGAAGAACTCTAACTCAAGACATTATAAAAGAATAAAAATGAATAATAATGTTTTATTTGCTTGTCACGCAGTAGTAAAAAACTCAAAGAATTTTCACAGAACATGTTGATAAATACAAAAAAAGTATTCTATTTTGGTATCGGGAGCATTTGGGCGAGTACAAGTACTCCCGCAAATACTTGGTATCGGTCCCGATACCGATGCCGATACTAGTATCTGGACAACCCTAGTATATTATAAGTGTATTACACCCCTATATACTGCTATACTGCACACTAAACAATAGTACACCTATACCAGTCCTTAAAAGGACTATTGTGGACCTTTTAGCTGGCGATTTGTTTTAATACAGCCTGTCCCTGCTCCACACAGCAACCTTTCCCTACACTGACAAAAAGCAGAATGTATAATGGCCACCAGATCAGGTCTATTTATAAGGTAGGGGGTACAGTATGTCCATGTGCTGAAATGACTCAATTGGTTGTCCTGTACCAACTGATGGATGTGTCATGGGTCAAACTTCTTCTCAATGAAAAGTTGCGGACGGGCTTGAATATCGCCAGATGTCCGCCTGTTCGCGAACGAGCAAAGTTTGCCGCGAACCGACCGCCGGGGCGAACCGCCAAGCCATCTCTACTGGCCAAGAGATCTGCAGTGTTGCATATGTTTACAGGGTTCTTTAGTTTACTCTTCAAGACATATTGACTGAGTCACTTTAATTTGCCAATTTGCCAAAACTAAAGAACCACAATAAAAATGTAATTTTAGGTATGGTTTTTATTGCTAGTTGGCAGCAGTCCTCTGGGTCCAGTGCTGAGCATGTGCATGGTAGCTAAAGGGGGTTGCTCACTCACGAATGACAGCATTTAGAGAAATCCTTGTATTTTGTTTAAATAAATACAAGGCATTATCTGAGTGGATGAGGTGAAGGCATGGGGTGGTGACATCATGATTTCCACCTTGTACAATTAGAGAATGGCTTTCTCTTTCTGGAATGAATGGCTTCATTTTTAAAATTAAAGGGACACTAAAGTCAGGGCTTTTAAAAAAAATAAATAACAAACATGTTATTTACCTTCACTGTGCAGTTCGTTTTGCACAGAGTGGCCCGGAAAGCTGTCTTCTGGGGTCCCTCGGCGGCTGTCTGGGCTCCTCCTCGCAAAAGCTTTCCCTCTTCATGCGAGGGCGCTCGCATGGAGGAAAGCTTTTGCGAGCGCGCTCCCGTGATACAGCGGCGGCCATAGCCGCCTGACTGTATCACTCGGCTCCGCCCCCGGCGCGCCACGTCATGCGCTCTGATTGACAGCAGCGCTAGCCAATGGCTGCGCTGCTATCAATCCGCCCAGCCTAGCCAATCAACGGCCAGGCTGGGAACCGAAGAGGACGACGTGGACATGCCCGGGAGATTCGAACGGTCAGGTAAGTACAACGGTGTGAGATGTTTTTTTACCTTAATGCATAGGATGCATTAAGGTAAAAAAACGTGTACCTTTACAACCCCTTTAAGGAAAGCAACACTCTTCCTGTTGGTTATTTTTCCTTTTTAAGAGATTTCTCTGTTGTAGGTGGCAGTAAAATGCAAAGGTGTCACAGGCCATCTAGCAGTACCTGGGAAGGGAATTGTTCATGGAAGTTTTCTAAAGTTTAAGGTTTGCACCCCTTGGCAAGCTGAGCAAGGAAAACAAAACTAGTAGAGTTGAGCAAACACCTGGATGTTTGGGTTCGGCGGGTTCGTCCGAACTTCGGGAAAAAAGTCCGGGTTCCGGACCCGAACCTGACCCGAACCCAAACCCCATTGAAGTCAATGGGTACCAAATTTTTGACTACTAAAATGTCTCTAAAAAACTAAGCGAAAGGGCTAGAGGGCTGCAAATGGCAGGAAAATGTTGGTAAGAGCATGGCAAGTACTCTGCAATCAAATGTGGATAGGGAAATAACTTAAAATAACATAAAATACATTAAAAAAATCTTGACAAGCAGGAACCTTCCCCAATGATGGGACACTATTCCTCCCACTGATACCAATGATGGGGCACTATTTCTCCCACTGACACAAATTATGGGGCACTATTCCTCCCAATGATACAGATGATGGGGCACTATTTCTCCCACTGACACAAATGATGGGACACTATTCCTCCCAATGATACCAATGATGGGAGACTATTTCTCCCACTGATACCAATGATGCGGCACTATTTCTCCCACTGACACAAATGATAGGACACTATTCCTGCCAATGATACCAATGATGGGACACTATTCCTCCCACTGATACCAATGATGCAGCACTATTTCTCCCACTGACACAAATGATGGGACACTATTCCTCCCAATGATACCAATGATGGGGCACTATTCCTCCCACTGACACAAATGATGGGAAACTATTCCTGCCAATGATGGGACACTATTCCTCCCACTGATATCAATGATGGGGCACTATTTCTCCCACTGACACTAATGGTGGGACACTATTCCTGACAATGATACCAATGATGGGACACAATTCCTCCCACTGATACCAATGATGCGGCACTATTTCTCCCACTGACACTAATGATGGGACACTATTCCTGACAATGATACCAATGATGGGACACTATTCCTCCCACTGATACCAATGATGGGGCACTATTTCTCCCACTGACACTAATGATGGGACACTATTATTGCTAATGATACCAATGATGGGACACTATTCTGGTGCAATTAGATTTGTAAAGTAGGACTGACTCCTAATTAATTCTCTCCCTATAAGCACAATCAGGAACTTTTCCCTACAGTAGCTAATGCAGAGTATGTTACAGGAACATATGCAGTGCTGGTGCAATATGCAGAGTATCTGACAGGAACATATGCAGTGCTGGTGCGACATGCAGAGTATCTGACAGGAACATATGCAGTGCTCGTGTAATATGCAGAGTATCTGACAGGAACAGGATTAGATATATCGGTTTGTAAATGGATAGAAAACTGGCTGAAAGACAGAATTCAGAGAGTTGTGGTTAATGATTCATACTCTGAATGGTCCAAGGTTATCAGTGGTGTACCCCAAGGTTCGGTGTTGGGTCCCTTACTTTTCAATATATTTATAAATGATATTGGGTCTGAGATCAAAAGTAACATTTCTGTCTTTGCAGATGACACCAAGCTATGCAGTGGAATGACGTGCTTGCAGGATGTCTCCAATTTACAAGCCGACCTCAATGCTCTGTCTAATTGGGTGACTAAGTGGCAGATGAGGTTTAATGTTGATAAATGTAAAGTTATGCACTTGGGGGCTAAGAATATGCATGCATCATACATGCTAGGGGGAGTACAACTGGGGGGATCTGTAGTGGAGAAGGATCTGGGGGTTTTAGTTGATCAATGGCTCAATAATGGCATGCAATGCCAAGCTGCAGTTTCCAAAGCGAGCAAAGTCCTTTCTTGTATTAAGAGAAGTATGGACTGTAGAGATAGAGATATCATTTTGCCCCTGTACAAATCATTAGTAAGACCTCATCTGGAATATGCAGTCCAGTTTTGGGCACCAGTTCTCAAAAAGGATATCGGAGAACTGGAGAAAGTGCAGAGAAGGGCAACCAAACTGATAAGAGGCATGGAGGAGCTCAGCTATGAGGAAAGATTAGAAAAACTGAATTTATTCACTCTTGAGAAGAGGAGAATAAGGGGGGATATGATCAACATGTACAAATATATAAGAGGTCCATATAGTGAACTTGGTGTTGAGTTATTCACTTTAAGGTCAACACTGAGGACAAGGGGGCACTCTTTACGTCTGGAGGAAAAGAGATTTCACCTCCAAATACGGAAAGGTTTCTTCACAGTAAGAGCTGTGAAAATGTGGAACAGACTCCCTCCGGAGGTGGTTCTGGCCAGCTCAGTAGATTGCTTTAAGAGAGGCCTGGATTCTTTCCTAAATGCACATATTATAACTGAGTACTAAGTTTTGTAGGTAAAGTTGATCCGGGGTAAATCCGATTGCCTCTCGGGGGATCAGGAAGGAATTTTTTCCCCTCCAGCAGTAAATTGGATTATCGCTCTGCTGGGGTTTTTTGCCTTCCTCTGGATCAACTGTGGGTATGGAGTTGGGTGTATGGGATGTACTGTGTTTTATTTTGTTTGTTTATTTTTTTTATGGTTGAACTGGACGGACTTGTGTCTTTTTTCAACCTGACTAACTATGTAACTATGTAACATATGCAGTGCTGCTGCAATTTGATTTGTGAAGTAGGACTGACTCCTAACTAATTCTCTCCCTATAAGCACAATCAGGAACCTTTCCCTAATGTAGCTAATGCTATGTAGATCGATCGCTGAGTTTCGTAATTTGATTTCTGAAGCAGTACAATCCTATCTAAATTCGTCCCTGAGAGCAGCAGCAGCCTTTCCCTACCCTAGCTAAAGCAGAGTGACGAGCTGTGCTGTGTGCCTCTAGCTTATATAGAGGCTGGGTCACATGCTCGGTCACATGCTGCACTGGCCAATCACAGCCATGCCATTAGTAGGCATGGCTGTAATGGCTTCCAAGTCACACAAGTAAAAGAAATGCTGATTGGCTGCCCTGCAGCGCGCCGTTACATAGCCGAACACCGAACCCGAACTTTCAGAAAATTGTTCGGGTTCGGGTCCGGGTACCCGAACTTTACAGTTCGGGTTTTCTCAACCCTAGAAACTAGCTTCACTTCTCACTCAGTCATCAAACGTGTAACAGCACACAGATCAGATGACAGGCTATACACCAATTTACGAACCAATTTTCGAGTGACAACGAACATAGCAGTCCGAAACATCTCATAGGTTTTTGGGAGACCTGGAATTCCCTGTGTCTGGTGAGACCGCTGGTGTGGTCTTTCTTTCTGGTGCTCACTTTTGGGTGCCCACCACTCTGGATGAAGGATCCTTCCCCTAAGATTCTTTCTTCACAATTCTGTTTTATACCTACTTGGAAGCACATTGAACTTTGTTGCATTTTAGGCTTGGGGCTAATTGCCTATAGTCTCTCGGTTCAGCCCCGGGACTTTGCTTTAGTTTTCCCTATTTGGACTCTTTTCACCATTTATTCTCCACATGTATTAGACTATTTTTGTTTTTTTACTTTTTTATGCATATGATATTTGATTGGTCACCAATTGTTTAACATGGTATATTATCTTGATGTTCAGTGATAAATGTATTTTTAACATATATTGTTTACCAAATTGTGGTTTGCCTACACGTGATTAGCTTCATCTAGTATGTTAATTCATATCTAGTAATTTACACAAATTTCTTCATAATATTTAGTGGTTTGGCTACATGCGATTAGTTTATCTAATATATGTTTTTTTTTTATATTTAGTAATTTTACATGAGTGTTTATATAAAAAAAAATCACATAATTTCAATGATTTGAATTTTACTTTTAGTGCTGCACTTTCTTTTTATTTTCTTGTAGACTGTATTGGGGTTTTCTCCAGGATTTCTTTATTTTGCTGCTGTAGCGCCTGGTTACTTCAAAGTACCGGTGCAATTTAAATTTAGAGGGAGATCAGAGTGTAGTTAAACTCTGATCTGGTTAAAATGTTTAAATTGGGTCTCTGTTCAACTTGCCTGTGCTGTGGGCTCATTCTGTTGTGCTGGGGTGTTCTTCCCACCCCAGTGCAGTAGATGGCAGCAGTGGGGTCAAGGTTTGGGTGCTCTCCCTCAGCAGCCAATCAGGAGGGTTGAGTCTCGCTGGGGCAGACGCCATTGGTTTTAGGTCTACTTCGTCCAGTGTGGCACCCACCTCTAGAGTGACCACGTCACGTCGCCCCGGAGTTATGGCCTACCTGGCGGTGTTCCTGGTTCCGGGACCATGTTGGTCCAGAAAATTTGAGCAGCAACGGGGGCAAGTGATCGACTGGGTTCCCACCTCTGAGGATCCCAAGCGGTATAGCTGTTTAGTGGGGAGTCCGTCTGAGGAGTGCCAATGACAGGCTGGCGGTCCAAAAGGATTTTGACAAACCACCAGGGATCAAGGTAGCCAGACACTGAAGGATTGATCACCTGTCAGTCAGTACCTGGGCGATGTTAAGTTGGAGATCCAGGCATAATTCACCCAAGGATGAAACAAAATGATAAAAAAACAGACTTTGACGCAGTTAAAGTGAAAGTAATGTTCGTACACACGATTCGATTATCGTACGATGTATCGTTCACATTTCGTTGCATATAAATTAAATAATAACGAATACAACAGTGCAAAATGTGCTCTACGAAAAGTACGATTTTTGACGTATGATTCTGGAAAAACCTTTCCGGTGTGCGTAACTACGCATCTGAAATGATGTCAAATATGTGTGACCTGTGTCCCTCTGGTTTACTTTTGTGTTTCATATTTTTGTGGGCACTGCGACCCCCACCCCAAAGCACTGTTCCTTCTTCTCTTCCAGCGATGTTGACACGACGAGCTCTCCTGCTGTAATGCCATGTGAGCGTTGCGAAATGACTTATATAGGCATAGGGCGTGGTCACCGGGTGATGCCAAATGGCGACCCCACCGTTTGTGACATCACATTCCCGGGGAATTCGCATAGGGTGGGGGGCCGGTATCTGGAGGTCACCTTATTAAAGGGAGCTCCCAGATTCTGATAAGCCCCCCGCCCGCAGACCCCAACAACCAACGGGCAGGGTTGTTGGGAAAAGGCCCTTGTCCCCATCAACATGGGGACAAGAGTGCTTTGGGGTGGGGGGCGCAGTGCCCCCCTGCCCCAAAGCACACACTTCCCCATGTTGAGGGCATGCGGTCTGGAACGGCTCAGGAGGGGGGGGACTCGCTCGTCCCCACCCCCATTCCTGTCCGGCCAGACGGCGTGCTTGGATAAGGGTTTGGTATGGATCTTGGGGGGAACCCCCACGCCATTTTTTCAGCGTAGGTTTTCCCCTTTATAATCCATACCAAACCTAAGGGCCTGGTATGCTCCTGATGGGGAACCCACGCCATATTTTTTTCTCATTTGGTGTGGAGTTCCCCTTCATGATCAGCGTCCCCCGCTCGCCCCTGGTCCCGATGCGGGTGCCCAGCGGGCGCGATCATTGTCGCGCACCCATGATCGCTCTTTACAGAGCGAGAACCGGGAGTTGTGTGTGTAAACATACAGCTCCCCGTCCTGTCAGGGGGACAAATGCCTGATCGTCTGTTCATACAATGTATGAACAGCGATCTGTCATTTCCCCAAGCCAGTCTCACCCCCTTCAGTTAGAACACACACAGGGAACATAATTAACCACTTTCTCGCCCCCTAGTGTTAACCACTTCCCTGCCAGTGGCATTTTTATAGTAATCAATGCATTTTTATAGCACTGGTCGCTATAAAAATGCCAATGGTCCCAAAAGTGTCCGCAATAAGGTCGCAGTACCGATAAAAATCGCTGATCGCCGCCATTACTAGTAAAAAAAATATTATTAAAAATGCCATAAAACTATCCCCTATTTTGTAGACGCTATAACTTTTGCGCAAACCAATCAATAAATGCTTATTGCGATTTTTTTTAACCAAAAATATGTTGAAGAATACGTATCGGCCTAAACTGAGGAATTTTTTTTTATATATATTTTTGGGATATTTATTATAGCAAAAAGTAAAAAATATTCTTTTTTTTTTTAAATTTGTCGAATTATGGAAAAAATAGTGTAGCGCTCAGGAAAAAACAAAATATGACAGTGAAGTCAAAATTGCATACATATAAATAATAAATAATACACATAGAATAGTGATCAGTGCATTGAAACAAAAAAGTCCAACGTGAACCTCATAATAAACGAAAACCATAAAGTTCATAAAAAGAGGTGTTCTTGAATTCCAGTGACAGAAATAAAACTTGATATTCAAACGTAAAGAGAAATCCCACCACCAATGAAGATGCAGGCTTATCAGAAGGGGTGGACTCTAAGAAAATTACATTTCAAGAGTCAATCAGGCTTAATAAATGCTCAGATCCTGGGGCAGGATGTCTTCAAAGAGGGGATCAACAGATGGCTATGATACGGAATCCAGTGGCCACGAGACTAGCTTTAAATCTCTCGTTCACGAAATAAGGAAATGGTCGTCCGTGTCAAAGGTGACATATATATATGGAAAGGAGAAGAGGGGACGCCATAGTGTAACACTGTAAAATCAATATGAAAATTTATTAAAATTGCACTTACATGTTAAATGAAAAAACAGCGCATATCAAATGGAATTTTGGCAATGATGGAGTAATCCCTGACGCGTTTCGTGTCATTACACGTTGTCAAAAGGGTATCCCTCACATGTAGCCAGCACAGATATTTATAATAAAAGTCCCAAAAAGAAAAATTAGACTCACCATCTGCAAGAAATCGCCCAGCCCATGCATTTCCGGGTCTGAAGGAAAATGGCGTCCAAGCGTGCGCTCCACGCCTCGTTTTAAAATGATAATGCCATATTGTGAAGCGCCAACACGGAAGTGCTTGAAACGGACACTTCCGGAGTACGATCGAATGAAAGCAGAGCGTGCGCTACATGCCTCGTTTTCGACGCAAGATCGGATCATAAGCCTAGTTTCCGAAGTGCAATCGAATCTTAACGTCAGTCTCAGAACGAGGCGCACAATTATGCAAAATCAAACGTGGGATGAAGGACGTCACAGATATTCGTAGGAACGGCGAAAAATAGGCGGATGCGGCAAATGGAAGTGCGGTTCAACCCTCATTATGGGGACCGTTTGCGTTCCACATATGTAAACACAAAAATGTCTAAATATACATCAACATATGTCGAATGTAAGTCAGCATATGCCGATCCAGTAAAAAAACATGGATGTAAATCCTTTCGAATACTAAGTAAAATAATAAATAATATTATGGGACATCAGAGAAAAAAATTAAAATGTAAACAAACTGATAATTTGAATACAGTTTCAAAATTATGGCTCAGGGCAAAAACAAATTGCCCGAGACAAAATAGTATAAATTGCAAAAATGCAATAATATAATATATAATAAAAAGGAGGACCAACACTCAATGAAGAAAAATATAAAAAAAAAAAGTATATAATGATACTATGTAGGTCTTCCAGACAGTGAGTCAAATTCTCAGAAACAAAATATACATAATGATATACATTAATATTAAATTGGATCAACATAACGCTAAAACATATGCATATTATAAAAATTGTTTGAGTTGAAAATTATGAAAAAAATGAGATATACCAAAAAAGTTCCACTGTTAATTGAACCAATTAGACACTCGTTAAGACTTGTCAATGAACGAGTTGATGTCCCAATCGACATTCAAACCGAAAGGGTGATAAGATTGGAGCTCATAGATTCAGAATGTCTCCAATCTTGACACCCCTCTCGTCTTTGCCCCTCCTCTCCGGGGGGGGGCATATAGCGGTCAATGATTGTAAACTGAGTGCCGAAAGGGTTTTTGTCATGACACTGTTTGAAATGACGAGGAACAGTATGATCCTTATCACCTGCCTTTATAAAGGCAATATGTTCGCCTACACGTATCGAGAATGTACGGATCGTGCGGCCAACATATTGCTTGCCACATGTGCATGTGATGAGATAAACAATGTAATTGGTTTCACAAGTACAAAATTGTTTAATCTCATACTCTTTTCCAGTCACAGCAGATGTGAAGTGTGTTATTCTGCGTTCCCTCAGTGAATTGTGTTGACAGACCTTACATTTCCTACAGGGAAAAAAGCCTACTAGATCCTGAAAAAAAGAACTTTTGACTGGGGGGTTAATAACGTTAGGTGCAATGCGGTTCTGTAATGAAGGTGCACCTCTAAAAACCAATTTAGCTCGTTCTGGAAGTAGAGGTCTAAGAACGCTGTCGTTCCTAAGTATATCCCAATGCCTGTCAACAATATTCTTCACCTGCCTGTGTTGGGTAGAATAAGATGTGATTAGAGCGAATTTAAAACTCTCATCTGGTGTACGTTTGGGTTTTATTGAGAGGAGTGAAGGTCTATCCAATAGGAGGACTCTCTGCATCTCATGGTCAAGATCGACATCAGGGTAGCCCTTATCTATAAATCTTTGTTTCAGCATAATGGCTTGACGTAAATATGATTCTGAGTCGGTACAGTTCCTGCGAAGTCTCAGGAACTGGCTACGTGGGACTGACCGAAGCCATGAGCTGTGATGACAGCTATCTATTTTATAGCACCGCAGTATTACACACCACACCTATCTTTGTATTTTGAAATTTTCACTATTGCAGCAGCTAACCAGTTCTATCTGGCGTTATTTCGGCCATGGATGTCTTTGATTATAGGGCATCCCGGACCGTTAATGTAGAAGGTGTCTTTTCCATCACTGGTAATGACTCAGAATTAGGTGGACTCTTTTTGAGACTTAAAAACGTCATGACATCAGAGTTACACATTCTATGGGATATAGTCTTTTTGGAGCAATATATTGCCGAGGGCATGGTCCCACGCAGCCTTTGTTGGAACGTTAATCCACAGCAGGGAGAATTAGATCTGAACTCTTGGTTTAAATATTTCAACGAAGCTGGGACCAATTTTTTGGGATTTCTTGTCTCAAAGAAAAGGTGCAGATTAACAGCTTTAGATGTAGAGATCAAAGAGCTTAAAGACAAGCTCCAGACACACAAAACCTCTCTTGAGTACAATTCTCTCTCAACCAACTTACAGAGTCATCTTGAAAAAGAGGACCGTGATCAGAGGATTAAAAAACATAAAAAGTACTCAAGAGATGTGGGTGATTACAAAAGCAGTTGTGTATTTGGGTGGCAAAAAATCACCACTTCTACTCCACCCATGGACACCACTCCTGCCATTGTGTCTGATTTACCATCGCTTCCTGTTCCATCTATGGTTCCCGGTGGTCTAGCGGCCCAATTTGGTTCTAAACATATGACACCAATGGGCAATAATACCAACATAGATCCATTACCTTTGCAATCTAACAATTTACAGTCTAGCCTCCATATCCCTGATACCTACAATAGAGGCAGAGCTAATGGCAGAGGTAAGAGAGGCGGTAGAGGTCAATCTCGGGGTAACTCTTCACAATATGTACCCCGTCCCTACCAGCGACATGACAGTTATGCCTCTCCCGGCCCTTATAGGGAACATCAAGAACCATATTATCAACATCCCCCTCAACACTATGCACCTTCCATCTCTACCCAGAATAGATTTTCCCCATTGAGGAATTAACGTGGTCATAACTCTGAACCATATGGGAGAAATGATTATCAACATATGCCACGGCATTATGTTCAGCCCAATACTTATGGAAATCAGGGTTTTCACGAGGACCAGACCTCAAAGAAAAAAGGTCCAAATCTACGAGAGGGTGCAGAGGGGGTCACAGAATCCAGAAGAAGAAAGAGAAGAAGAGTTTGAGAGGCCTAGGTGTATTTAATCTTAGCAGTAAGACACTCACCAATGCTGAACAATCAGTGCTCGAAATCTCAAATTTGCTCCCCCTAAACAATTGAGCAAGTTTGGCACTTTTGTCGATGTACAAAAATACATACGGAAAATCAATATCCAAAGATATTTGATTTCCAATACATGCAACCATGAAGATCGGGCGGCAACGTCCGGCACGGTGCATTCTGGATTATCCAATCCATCCCTTTTCAATCCCACTGTGGCGGTAGCACCTGCAGTCAAGATTTTTAAGGATTGTGTGTTAAGAGACTTGTCCAAACTGTCTGTTAAGCCACCCCACTTACCATCCATTTCCAGTGCGGGCCTTAAGTCCCTCTGCGACCAGAAGGATTTGGTTATACGCCCCGCTGATAAAGGCGGAGGCATTGTGATTTTGGACAAGTCTGATTATGAGACCGAGATGAATCGTATTTTAAGCGAACCCGGCACTTATAAGGAAATTTCTACCAATCCCACACACACATACAAAACTCAGTTGCTAAGCCTTGTCAATAAGGGTTACGAGTTGAAGATTCTGAACAATAAGGAGAGAGCTTTTTTGGTACCTAAAGTTCCACGCATACCTACTATATATTACCTGCCTAAGATCCACAAACACCCCACCGCTCCCCCTGGCCGGCCCATTGTGAGCGGGATCGATTCGGTCACGTCCCGTATAGGCCGCTATATCGATCATTATTTACAACCATTAGTGCAGAAAACCCCATCTTACCTTAAGGATACAGGGGACACTATACGCCTGTTGGAAAATATTGTTGTACATGGCGATTATTTGCTAGCCACGGCAGATGTGGCTTCCTTATATACGTGCATTCCCCATCATCTGGGCATTGCTGCAGTCCAACATTTTCTGAACCGCGAACCTACCCTTGCCTCTTTTCAATGCGAGTATATTTTGGAATTTTTAGAGTTCGCAACCAAACATAATTATTTTTGGTTCAATCAAAGCTACTACCTCCAACAACGAGGAGTAGCTATGGGGGCTAAATTTGCACCCAGTCTTGCCAATTTGTTCATGGCAAAGTGGGAGGAGGATGTCGTCTATGCGCAGGACACCCCATCCTTAGTCCTGTGGGCTAGATACATAGATGACATCCTCCTCCTATGGAATGGCACCCCCGAATCATTGGAGTTATTTTTTAAAACCCTCAACCAAAATGATAGAGGCATTTCATTGTCCTTCGAATTTAGTTCGAGTAAAATACATTTTCTGGATCTTGAGATTGGGTTAGTTGATCGAAAATTTAGCTTTCAGACTTTTTTTAAGCCAACTGACAGGAATGGTTTTATTCCCATGGATAGCTGTCATCACAGCTCATGGCTTCGGTCAGTCCCACGTAGCCAGTTCCTGAGACTTCACAGGAACCGTACCGACTCAGAATCGTATTTACGTCAAGCCATTATGCTGAAACAAAGATTTATAGATAAGGGCTACCCTGATGTCGATCTTGACCATGAGATGCAGAGAGTCCTCCTATTGGATAGACCTTCACTCCTCTCAATAAAACCCAAACGTACACCAGATGAGAGTTTTAAATTCGCTCTAATCACATCTTATTCTACCCAACACAGGCAGGTGAAGAATATTGTTGACAGGCATTGGGATATACTTAGGAACGACAGCGTTCTTAGACCTCTACTTCCAGAACGAGCTAAATTGGTTTTTAGAGGTGCACCTTCATTACAGAACCGCATTGCACCTAACGTTATCAACCCCCCAGTCAAAAGTTCTTTTTTTCAGGATCTAGTAGGCTTTTTTCCCTGTAGGAAATGTAACGCAGAATAACACACTTCACATCTGCTGTGACTGGAAATAAGTATGAGATTAAACAATTTTGTATTTGTGAAACCAATTACATTGTTTATCTCATCACATGCACATGTGGCAAGCAATATGTTGGCCGCACGATCCGTACATTCTCGATACGTGTAGGCGAACATATTGCCTTTATAAAGGCAGGTGATAAGGATCATACTGTTCCTCGTCATTTCAAACAGTGTCATGACAAAAACCCTTTCGGCACTCAGTTTACAATCATTGACCGCTATATGCCCCCCCCGGAGAGGAGGGGCAAAGACGAGAGGGGTGTCAAGATTGGAGACATTCTGGATCTATGAGCTCCAATCTTATCACCCTTTCGGTTTGAATGTCGATTGGGACATCAACTCGTTCATTGACAAGTCTTAACGAGTGTCTAATTGGTTCAATTAACAGTGGAACTTTTTTGGTATATCTCATTTTTTTCATAATTTTCAACTCAAACAATTTTTATAATATGCATATGTTTTAGCGTTATGTTGATCCAATTTAATATTAATGTATATCATTATGTATATTTTGTTTCTGAGAATTTGACTCACTGTCTGGAAGACCTACATAGTATTATTATATACTTTTTATTTTTATATTTTTCTTCATTGAGTGTTGGCCCTCCTTTTTAATATATATTATATTATTGCATTTTTGCAATTTATACTATTTTGTCTCGGGCAATTTGTTTTTTCCCTGAGCCATAATTTTGAAACTGTATTCAAATTATCAGTTTGTTTACATTTTAATTTTTTTCTCTGATGTCCCATAATATTATTTATTATTTTACTTAGTATTCGAAAGGATTTACATCCATGTTTTTTTACTGGATCGGCATATGCTGACTTACATTCGACATATGCTGATGTATATTTAGACATTTTTGTGTTTACATATGTGGAACGCAAACGGTCCCCATAATGAGGGTTGAACCGCACTTCCGTTTGCCGCATCCGCCTATTTTTCGCCGTTCCTACGAATATCTGTGACGTCCTTCTTCCCACGTTTGATTTTGCATAATTGTGCGCCTCGTTCTGAGACTGACGTTAAGATTCGATTGCACTTCGGAAACGAGGCGTTCGTTCGATCGTACTCCGGAAGTGTCCGTTTCAAGCACTTCCGTGTTGACGCTTCACAATATGGCATTATCATTTTAAAACGAGGCGTGGAGCGCACGCTTGGACGCCATTTTCCTTCAGACCCGGAAATGCATGGGCTGGGCGATTTCTTGCAGACGGTGAGTCTAATTTTCTTTTTGGGACTTTTATTATAAATATCTGTGCTGGCTACATGTGAGGGATACCCTTTTGACAACGTGTAATGACACTAAACGTGTCAGGGATGACTCCATCGTTGCCACCATTCCATTTGATATGCGCTGTTTTTTCATTTAACATGTAAGTGCAATTTTAATAAATTTTCATATTGATTTTACGGTGTTACACTATGGCGTCCCCTCTTCTCCTTTCCATATATATATATGTCACATTTGACACGGACGAACATTTCCTTATTTCGTGAACGAGAGATTTAAAGCTAGTCTCGTGGCCACTGGATTCCGTATCATAGCCATCTGTTGATCCCCTCTTTGAAGACATCCTGCCCCAGGATCTGAGCATTTATTAAGCCTGATTGACTCTTGAAATTTTATTTTCTTAGAGTTCACCCCTTCTGGTAAGCCTGCATCTTCATTGGTGGTGGGATTTCTCTTCACGTTTGAATATCAAGTTTTATTTCTGTCACTGGAATTCAAGAACACCTCTTTTTATGAACTTTATGGTTTTCGTTTATTATGAGGTTCACGTTGGACTTTTTTGTTTCAATGCACTGATCACTATTCTATGTGTATTATTTATTATTTATATGTATGCAATTTTGACTTCATATTTTGTTTTTTCCTGAGCGCTACACTATTTTTTCCATATTTTGTTTTTGCTTCTCAATTTTCAGTAGCCGTGTTTAGCAGCCTTATCTATCCATTTTATAGCAGCGCAGTATTATACATCACACCTAAATTTGTCGAATTATTTTTGTTTATAGCGCAAAAAATAAAAACTGCAGAGGTGATCAAATACCACCAAAGGCAAGCTCTATTTGTGGTAAAAAAAGGACACCAATTTTGTTTGGGAGCCATGTCGCACGACCGCACAATTGTCAGTGCCGAATCGCAAAAAGTGGCCCGGTCATTGACCAGCAATATGGTCCAGGCTGAAGTGGTTAAAAAATAACAAAACAGGAAAGTTAGCCCAATTTTTCGTGATAATGTGAAACATGATGTTACACCGAGTAAATAGATACCTAACTTGTCACGCTTTAATATTGCACACACTCAAGGAATGGCGCCAAACTTCGGGACTTAAAAATATCCATAGGCAACGCTTGTTTTTTTTATTTTTTTTACAGGTTACCAGTTTAGAGTTACAGAGGAGGTCTAGTGCTAAAAGTATTGCTCTCGCTCTAACGCACGCGTCAATACCTCACATGTGTGGTTTGAACGGCGTTTACATATGTGGACGGGACATAGATGCGTGTTCGCTTCTGAGTGTGAGCTACCCCTAGTAGGGGCGTTTTAATAATTTGTTTTTGTTTTTAATATTTTTTTTACCTAATATTTTTTCTTTTTGCACTTTTTTGTCCCTTTTTTTTTGGATAATTTTTATATAGTGTGTGACAGTTCCTCTTTATGGAGAGAGGCGGGTCAATAAGACCTCACATCTGTCCTTCAGGCTGGGAAGCATGAGATCGGGAAAAAAAAACACTGATCTCATGCTTTCAGCCGGAATTGCAGCTTTGTTTATCTTTCTGTTTTTAAATCTCTATGCTCCTCATTCGGCGGCGGACGATTCGTTCTCTGGGCCTCCGATGGCACAGGAAAGCCCAGAGAAGCACCGGATGGCGGTGGGAGGGGGATGTCCCCTCCCGCCACCTGTAAGAACGATCAAGTGGTGGAACGGCCGCTCTGATCGTTCTTATGGTGCGAACAATCGCCGCCTGTAAAAAAGGAGATCTGAATGATGCCTGTACCTGCACCCATCATTCAGATATCCCCCACTGAAGTCCAGGACGTCATATGACAGAAGTGTTTAAAATTTGCCTTGGATTTGCCTTGGATTCAGGGCCTGTGCTACCACTAGGCAGGCGCGAGAAGCGGGGCACTAACACTCAGGGCGCCCGGCCATCGGTGATCCTACTTCCCCTCAGCAACTAACTCAACAGGCAGCCGCTCCACTCTAGAGTCCCTCCGTACAGTGTTAGAGGTGCTGTCACAGCAGCGGTGGAGGAATGGAGGAAATAGAGAAAACATCCCCTGTGCGCCCCTGATCATCACAGTGCCACTGGCAGTGAGTGTGACCTTTCTGTGTCCCTGTGGTCACATCGTTACCGTCCACCACCAGTCTGCCTCTGATGTACTGCTCCGCCTCCACTACAGCCAGCCAGCTCTGCCTCTGAGCCTCTGCATTTCTGCCCAGTGCTGCCTGTGCCCATATGTCGCATGCCCCCCCCAGTATGGAGGCCGCTCTCTCTCCTGGGTTTTTCCTATTGCAGCAGCCAGCTCAAGATTTAAAGTACTCTGTCGCCGAGAACCAGATTGATGAGATCACGCTGAAAGTACAATAACGGCGGCAGGTACTGTATGTCCCTTAAGTGGCACCTGGGCCCCCATACCCATTTTAAGGCCAATTACTAGAAGATAAGCCAGCCAAGTGGGGTCTAGCAAAATGAACAAGTCAATTACCATAGACTGCAATGGTATTTATGGTATAACTTTTGCCCATGTTAGGCTCTTTGTTTGCCCACCCGGTTTGTCCCATCTCTAATTTTGTAGAATGCTGGATGATGTGATTCATTTTGGACAGGGCTTTGCCTCTGCATTTCTGGTCATCTGAGCATGCCCAGGGACTTAGATTTTTTTGATGTTGCCTTTTGTGTGTGAACAGAACTTGGATGTGTCCGGAAAGGTTCCATCCGCTGGTGCTATTTATTATCTGGCTCGCAGTACTGCGTTTCACCAGCAGGTGTCTCCTGGCAGTTTGGAGCTGTTAGGAGAACTTCTCCCTGCTGGTGTTATATCACCTTTGGGATGCAGTACTGGTCTCCACCAGCGGATGGACCTTGGCAGTGTGGAGCGTACAGCTCTTGCTGGGCTCAGGTGTCACTTGAACTTAATCACCACCTCTACATATACCCGGTAAGTTAAAGCATAACTTGCCCTGGTATTGTTCTACCTTCCTGACCTGAGCCTGTTATCTGAACCCTGATTCTGATCCCTATCCCACCCTGGACCTATCCTTCCTGTTACCCGTTTACCTTGGATCCTGTTTACCTTGGATTCCTGCCTTGCAGCCTGTCCATCCATCCTCACCCATCTGCTGATTTTCCCTGTGTATGAACTCGGCCTGGCTTTGTTTACAATTACGGTATCTCCCCTTGATTTGCATATACTATTTGTGGTTAATTGTGCACTGGTTGTTTTTGCATGCTTGTCACCTTGTAAATAAACACTTTTTTATTTCACCTATATATGTTTTGGGTTCCTCTTTCGCAGTCACACAGTCTGGTCTGTTAGCTTCTCTGACAGTATACCAGGGCCACTCCTTAACCAGATGTGCCTGGATGAGGAATATAGTCGCCAGGTTTTAGGAGGGTTGACTAGTGACCAGCTGATGAAAACCATCCGATCAGCTCGTTCCTTGGTGGATAAGGGCTATATGTCTTTTGATTATGATCAGTCGTTGATCCGGTTATGTGTAAAGCCAGCCCTGTCTTTTATTCCTGATGGAAGTGATGATTTCTCTCCCCCCTTTAGTCATGACCAAGCTGAATCCCTGGTTTGGTTATTAGAGGATGATCTGGCTTCTTTCAATGAACATTATCTCTCTTGTCCCCAGCAGAAGTTATTTGATTGTATTGGTTCAGCGCAGTCTCTGATTAGACAGGGTGTGTGTGAACCAGCTTTTGTTCAACATGCGTTACAGGCATGGTCAGATCTCCTGATTTCAGCCATTACATTCCAGCCCTGCCATTAATCATCTGCCTCCCCAAGAATCTAGCCGTCCATCACCAATGGCAACCTCAGCTATAGCCCAGTTAATTCTGCTTCCCACCAAATATTATTATCCAGTTTCTACTGGTTGTACCTACCTCATCTTTATCCACTTGCTTCTTCCCTTCCACCTGTAACAACTCCACAAAAACCTCCTCGAGTCACTGTTCCTGTGTCTCTGCCACATTCCAACCCTTCCTCTTACTTAATTCCATCCTTTTCATACATCCCTCCTGTTAACAAATCTGCAGTGACTAAACCTAAAAAGAAGCGGAAGTACTTCCCGACCCACACCATTGTGCCAGCTGCCCAGCCTGTTGTTCCAGTGCCAGCTGCCCAGAGATGTTCCTGCGCATCTTCCAGCCTGAGATGTTCCTGCCCGTCTTCCAGCCTGGTGTCCCGGTGCCCGCCTTCCAGCCTGGTGTCCCAGTGTCTGCCTTCCAGCCTGATGTGTCTGCCTTCCAGCCTGGTGTTCCGGTGCCTGCCTTCCAGCCTGATGTGCCTGCTTTCCAGTCTGTTGTGCCGGCTTCCCAGTCTGATCTACCTGCTGTCTGCCCGGATGTGCCCGCTGTCTGCCCGGATATGTCTGTACCTGCTGCTCAGCTCAAGCCTCTTTTTGTTCAGTTTAAAGCCATGGACCTTCCTCATATTCAATCTGATGTGACTTTACCCATTGCCCAGTTTGTCACCATAGACTTTCCCCGGTAACAGATAGTTGTAGCATCTGGAGGCCGCTCCTTTGAGGGGGGCTACTGTCAGGAAAGGTTCCATCCGCTGTTGCTATTTATTATCTGTCTCACAGTACTGAGTTTCACCAACAGGTGTCTCCTGGCAGTTTGGAGCTGTCAGAACATCTCCCTGCTGGTGTTATATCACCTTTTGGACGCAGTACTGGTCTCCACCAGCGGATGGACCTTGGCTGTGTGGAGCTCTTCAAGTGCTCAGGTGTCACTTGAATTTAATCACCACCTCTACATATACCCGGTGAGTTAAAGCATACCTCGCCCTGGTATCGTTCTACCTTCCGGACCCGAGCCTGTTATCTGGATCCTGATCCCTATCCCGAGCCCATCCTGGACCTATCCTTCCTGTTACCTGTTTACCTTGGATTCCTGCCCCGCAGCCTGTCCATCCATCCTCTCCCTGCTCTGTTGTGTTCCCATCCTCACCCATCTGCTGATTTTTCCCTGTGTATGACCTCGGCCTGGCTTTGTTTACGATTACAGTATCTCTCCTTGATTTGTATATGCTATTTATGGTTAATTGTGCACTGGTTGTTTTTGCATGCTTGTCACCTAGTAAATAAACACCTTTTTATTTCACCTATATACGTTTTGGGTTCCTCTTTCGCAGTCACACAGTCTGGTCTGTTAGCTTCTCTAACAGTTGTTTCTGAGCATGCTCATAGAGCGTGTTTTTTGGGTTAGTAATTTAAGGACTTTCTGAACAGGTGTACCCACTTACAAGATCACCCAATGTAGAGACTGAACTTTAGTTTTGTGTTTCATGTGCTGTGCATGTGTTTTTAATTGCCTCATTAGCACACAAGCCTATGTTATATAAAGCTTGTATAAAGTAGTTGTTAGCTGCCCTGCAAAGAGGGCAGATTCTGTGTGTGGGGCCGGCTGGCAAGAGTAAGGGCTCTTTCACACGAGGCGGATCAGTAATGATCCGCCCCGGGCACCTCCATTTGCTCAGCAGAGATCGCTCCGTTGATCTCCGCTGAGCTGCCGGATGACAGGGCGGTCTCCGCACACTGTGCAGGGACCACCCTGTCTTTTCTTCGCTCTCCCCTATGGGCAATAGGATGAACACGGACCGTCTGTCCGTGTTCATCCGATCCGCCAGTCGGAAGGAAAAGTAGGTTTTCCCTCCGGCATACTTAGGCGGATCAGATGTCAGCGGACATGTATCCGCTGACATCCGCAATCCCATAGGGATACATGTATGTCCGTTTTTCATCCGACAACGGATGGATGATAAACGGACATACGGAACGTCCGTGTGAAAGAGCCCTAAATGTGTGTCCTTATCGAATGTCTTTGCAAAACAGATATGTTTTTGATCAAGGGTTTGAAGTTTGTTTTTTGTTACTTTTTCATGCTACAGATTTTGACAGCTGCAGCTGAAATAGGCCTGATTGGCCTAACAAATTAGGTGTGATTTGTCTCTAAGCTCCTTTCCTGGTGTGTATGCATGAAATGTTTGCTGCCATGTATAGTCACCAGGAAAGGAAAAATACAGAGCAGTATGTATTAATTTTTTCCTTTTTTTTTTCTGCAGTGGTTCTCAGTCCTCAAGTACCCCCTACATGACATGTTTTGTGGATTTATCTTATCAATAATTTGCTATCCAGACTTTCTTTTAAAGCACAGATGAAGGAAAACCTGCAAACATGGCCTGTTGGGGGGGGGGGGGGGGTTATTGGTGGATAGGCTTGAAGTGCTGATTTTCAGCAATGTCAGCAAAGGCCTGGGGCAGCACAAAACCTAAATATAATACTGCATATTAGGGCTTATTTAGACAGGATCCGATTTACAGCATGTTTTTAGATTGTGGGATGAAACCCACACAGGCAAAGAAAGAACATGCAAACTCCAGGCAGATGGTGTCACGGGCGGGATTCGAACCAGCAACCCTTTTTGCTACTAGGTGAAAGTGCTATCCACTACACCACTGTGCTGAACGAACATGATTGCGGCTAAAAGCATGAGATCGGTGTTTTTTTTTTTTGTCGATCTCATGCTTTCTAGCCTGGAGGACAGATGTGAATAAAAGTGATCAAAAAAAGGGACAAAAAAGTGCAAAAAGAAAAAATATTACGTGAATTTTTTTTTAAATGCCCCTGTTCGTAGTAGCTCACACTCAGAAGCGAACACGCATGTAAGTCCTGCCCACATATGTAAACGCTGTTCAAACCACACATGTAAGGTATTGACGTGTGCATTAGAGCGAGAGCAATAATTCTAGCCCTAGACCTCCTCTGTAACTCTAAACTGGTAACCTGTAAAAAAAACACCATCGTCGCCTGTGGAGATTCTTAAAGTGGTTGTAAAGGTAAAAGTTTTTTTTACCTTAATGCATCCTATGCATTAAGGTAAAAAAACAGCTGGCAGCACCGGCCCCCCCGAGCCCCCGTTTTACTTACCTGACCGTTCAAAATTCCCGGGCGCGTCCACGTCATCCTCTTCGGTTCCCAGCCTGGTCGTTGATTGGCTAGGCTGGGCGGATTGATAGCAGCGCAGCCATTGGCTGGCGCTGCTGTCAATCACAGCAGATGACGCGGCGCGGGGCCGAGTGATACAGTTGGCGGCTATGGCCGCCGCTGTATCACGGAAGCGCGCTCGCAAAAGATTTCCACTGTGCGAGCTCCCTCGCATTAAGGTGAAATGCTTTTGTGAGCAGGACCTGAGAGAGCTGCCGAGGGACCCCAGAAGACAGCTTTCCGGGACACTCTGTGCAAAACGAGCTGCACAGTGGAGGTAAGTATAACATGTTTGTTATTTTAAGAAAAAAAACATTTCTGACTTTAGTGTTGCTTTAAGTCCCGAAGTTTGGCGCAATTCCATGAGTGTGTGCAATATTAAAGCGTCACAAGTTAGGTATCTATTTACTCAGTGTAACATCGTCTTTCACATTATCCCTAAAAATTGGGCTTACTTTACTGCCTTGTTATTTTTTAATTCATGAAACCGTTTTTTTTTTGGGCAAAAAAAAGGCGTTTGAAAAATTATTGCGCAAATACCGTTGGAAATAAAATAATTTAATGACCGCCACTTTATTCCCTAGGGCAGGGATATGCAATTAGCGGACCTCCAGCTGTTTGAGAACTACAAGTCCCATGAGGCATAGCAAGACTCTGACAGCCACAAGCATGACACCCAGAGGCATGATGGGACTTGTAGTTTTGCAACAGCTGGAGGTCCGCTAATTGCATATCCCTGCCCTAGGGTGTCTGCTAAAAAAATATATATAAATAATGTTTGGGGGTCTTAAGTAATTTTCCAGGAACAAAATATAATTTTTACATGAAGGAGAGAAGTGCCAGAATAGGCACAGTATGGAAGTGGTCAAAGTGAAACAATAAAAGTGAAATATTCCTTTACATTTCATAGGAGGGGAGGGGGGTATAGCATGCCTGTGAAGTAGTGCATGTTTCCCGTGCTTAGAACTGTCCCTGTACAAGATGTAATTTCTGAAGGGGAAAAAAAAGTAATTTAAAAGTACTCATGGCTATAAAGAATACAGTCATTGCTCATAAAAAAAAAATGTGGCGGTCCCCCAAATTCAATTACCAGGCCCTTCAGATCTGGTATGGATATTAAGGGGAACCCCGCCATCAAATAAAAAAAAACAAATGACGTGGGGTTCCCCCTTCAGGTCTGGTATGGATTTTAAGGGGAACTCCACCCCAAATTAAAAAAAATATATGGCGTGGAGTCCCCCCAAAAATCCACACCAGACCCCTTATCCGAGCAAGTATTCTTGGCTGGCGCAGGAAAAGAGGGGGGGGACAGAGTGCAGCCCCCCTCTCCTGAACCGTACCAGGCCACGTGCCCTCAACATGGGGAGGGTGCTTTGGGGTCCCCCCCAAAGCACCTTGTCCCTGTGTTGATGGGGACAAGGGCCTCATCCCCACAACCCTGGCCGGTGGTTGTGGGGGTCCACGGGTGGGGGGCTTATCGGAATCTGGAAGACCCCTTTAACAAAGGTGACCCCCAGATTCTGGCCCCCCCTGTGTGAAATGGTAATGGTGTACATTGTACCTCATCCATTTCACCAAAAAAAGTGTCAAAAATGTAAAAAAAAACAATAGCCGGTTTTTGACAACTCTTTTATTAATGTCTTCTTTCCGCGCTTCTTCTTCCATCTTCTTCTTTTCTGCTTTCATTCGGGTTTCTTCCTGCATCTTCTTCTTCCTCTGCTTCTTTCTTGGGTCTTCTCGTCCGCATCTTGACCGCGTCTTCTTCCATCTTCTTCTCCCTGCGTCGGTCTTCTCATCCGCATCTTGCTACTTCTTTCCCGACGATGCGCTTACAATTGAAGTTCTCGCAGTGTGACGCTCCCGTTCTTCAGACAGTACTTTTATCACTGAGGACGCAGTGTCATCCGGTGACCCCGCCCCTCTCTGACGCCACGGGGAAAGCCATAAGAAAGTACCCGTGTGGTACATGTGTGTCAGAGGGGGGCGGGGTCACAGGAGCGTCACACAGCGGGAACTTCAATTGGAAGCGCATAGTCCGAGGAAGAAGAAGCCGTTCAAGATGCATCCGCTTGCAATTGAAGTTCCCTCTGTGTGACACTACTGTGACCCGCCCCCTTCTGACGCACATGGGGACTTTTTCCTGTGGCCTCTGAGGGGGTGGGGTCACAGGAGCGTCATACAGCGGGAACTTTAATTGAAAGCGCATCGTCCGAGGAAGAAGAAGCAAGATGCAGACGAGAAGGCCGACAGAAGGAGAAGAAGATGGAAGAAAAAGCCGGTCAAGATGCGGACGAGAAGACCCAAGAAAGAGGCAGCGGAAGAAGAAGATGGTGGAAGAAACCCGAATGAAAGCAGAAAAGAAGAAGAAGAAACGAGGAAAGAAGACATTAATAAAGGAATTGTCAAAAACCGGCTATTGTCATTTTTTTTATTTTTTACACTTTTTTGAGTGAAATGGTAGAGGTACAATGTACCCCATTACAATTTCACACAGGGGGGGCCGGGATCTGGGGGTCCACTCTGTTAAAGGGGTCTTCCAGATTCCGATAAGCCCCCTGCCCGCAGACCCTCACAACCACCGACCAGGGTTGTGGTGATGAGGCCCTTGTCCCCATCAACATGGGGACAAGGTGCTTTGAGGGGGACCCGAAAGCACCCTCCCCATGTTGAGGGCATGTGGCCTGGTACGGTTCAGGAGAGGGGGAGCCGCAATCTGTCCTTCCTCTTTTCTGCGGCCGGCCAGGTTACATGCTCGGATAAGGGTCTGGTGTAGATTTTTGGGGAAACTCCACGCCATTTTTTATTTTAAATTTGGGGTGGAGTTCCCCTTAAAATCCATACCAGACCTGAAGGGCCTGGTATGGATATTTGGGGGGACCCCACGCTTTTTTTTTTTTATGAATGAATTCTCTCAGATTATAGCCGCGAGTGAATTTTTAAATGGCTTTTTTTTCCTTTAGAATGTCATTTTGAGCAGGGACAGTTCTAAGTATGGGAAACATGCACTTTTTCACATGCTTACTTTACACCCCCCCTAGGTACGAAATTTAAAGGAATATTTCACTTTTATTGTTGCACTTTAAGCATTTTTAAATTCACTGCTGCCGAAAAAACAGGCGTTTTAAAAAATAAAAAAAATATTGATACATGTCCCCTGGGGCAGGACTCAGGTCCCCAAACATAGGACAAAAACTAGCATATTAACCTTTAAAATTAACACTTTTGATTTCTCCCATAGACTTCTAAAGGAAGTTTGGTGGCTTCTTTACATATTAATTGCATTGCGCTGGCTGCTGCGCCGGTTCATGCGCCTAATTAAGGATTCATCCGGCGTGCCAATTAAGCCATGAACCGGGGCAGCGCATTGCTTTTAGTAAATCAGCCCCATAATGTTACATGCAGTGTAATCATGGAAAGAACTCACTGGATCATCTTTATTGCAGCTGAGTCTGGAGACCTGAAGCTGGTAACCCCACAGCACCAGAGACTCTAGTCTATATTGAATGTTTGTTCTATAGATTTTTCCATCTGAATAACAAATTCTCTTTAAATATGTGATGTGGGGTCCTTTAAAAGTTTCTGTCTGATTTTGGTGTCTTAAAATGTTGGAACACCAGAGCTGCGCTTTAGAGCTTGAGAAAAATGTGTATAGTCTTTTTTAAATCCAAGCAGATGGTGTCTTATTGAGAAGAATGTAATTTATGTGTCTGTTATAGCTGGCAACAAATGGGTAGTTTGGTTAAATAGTGGAGTCCGTCTGTAAATTTGAATCTAGGTTATGTCATGTTGGCATTTTGAGGAGGATGTGACAGTACGGATAATAAAAAAAAAATATATGAATAATAGATTTTACTGACAGAAAATTATTGTCTGTAACATACTGATATAAAAGTTGTTTGTACCTCATACTTTAGTTTAAATTGTGTCATAATATCATTCCTTCTTAGGGATAGCAGCATAAATGTTATCATGTGTGATCCATCATTAAAGTAATGATGGGAATTGTGACATATTTTGACCACTTATTAAAACAACTAAGCAATTTTAAAGAAGGCATACCTAAATTGCATACTGTTAACAGCACTATATCCATGTATAAAAAGGCCCTTTGTAACAGTCGTATTGCTACAAAAGTACTCCTTTTAATTCGTATTGGTGTAGCACCCTCTACCTTAGGTAGGTTGGTGCTAGGTGTAGGCTTTGTGTAAGCTGCCAGCACAGGTACATTTAGGCAGGCCTATGCTATGAGCTAGGCCTGTTTGTTTTCATCTGAGGGCAGAAGAATGGTTAAATATAGCAGTGGGTGACTGACATGTACTTTAATTGTTGGGCGCCTCCCCTGGGAGAATGTTCTGGAAAAGCTGGAGTGACATGGGGTACATGTGAGGAGCTCTGATCAATCCCCAACTAGGATTGTCAATGGGCAGGCCTCCTACATTTAACCACAGTCAGCCTACTGGGGGAGGAGTTGTCGCTTGGGTGAACTGAAGGATGAAGTGTGTAGCCATACTCCCTCAGGAGCCGCTGGTTAGATGTGGGATCAGTGTAAGTTAAGTTACCTTTGACGAGTCTAGGGAAATTGATTGCAGCAACTGTAAGAACAGTAGTAGAATGTCCAAGCCAAAGGTTGACGTTTTCTTAATGCTTTATTCCTCGGTCAAACATGACCAACATCAACAGGAGGTAGACAGGACAGGTTGATGAAGTAAAGGAACCTTGCATATATAGGCATACCCCTCCCCCTTTTTCACCCTCTCTATCCCTGCAATAAAGCGTATACCCTTGAATGGTTGCCAGCCAATCATGACAGCTGTTGAACAAGGTCTCTGAAATTGCCACAGAATCCAAATCCTCCTCGTACAACAGTATCTCTAGTTCACCCATCTTGTCCGCTAGGGTCCTGGCATTGGTCAACATGCCACATAGTTTACACTGGTCGCATACCATCCTCTTATTGGATGTTTCGAGATTGCAACTAGGACTTGTTACTATATTTATCTTGGGTTTATGTGCTTTAGTCAACCTACCACTAATGCCCCCAATACTACCTTCTAGAATATGTTCTGCGCTAACTATCTCTACCTCTGGACCCCCCCCCCTTGCCAGAGTTACCTCTCTGGTCAACAGAGAAAATTATTTTTGTAATTTAAGAAATGTCAAGTGGCAGCCAATGGTAATTTTTTTGGGGGGGGGGGGGGGGGGCGTAAAACAGTACTACCCCACAGGTCGGTCGGGTCTGGAGCATTTACACCATGGTGAGCAACGCTTCTCCCAATCTTCATCGGCGGCTTTCACTGCTTCTTGGCTGTGGCAGCTTCCCCTGCTCTTCACAGGCATCATGGCGGGTTCCGTTTCCTTCCTCCTCCTCGGTGTCCAATTGGGACACTTCTCTTTTTGGCCAATCAGACCCGCTTCTGATTGGCCAGATTGAGGATCAGTATTTCAATAGCGAATACTCATTCGCTGTTGTAACACCCAGGTGTGCTTGTAGCGCAATGCTCTGCACCACAAACCTACCCTATTTTGAAGCCTATTAGAGCAGGGTTTGACAAATTTGCTTGTAATCTAGGAGCCAGCTAAAAAAGTTAGCCAGAAAACGCACCCTGTCCCACCGAGCTTGTGCGCAAAAGTGAACGCATACGTGAGTAGCGCCCGCATATGTAAACGGTGTTCAAACCACACATGTGAGGTATCGCCGTGATTGGTAGAGTGAGAGCAATAATTCTAGCCCTAGACTTCCTCTGTAACTCAAAACATGCAGTCTGTAGAATTTGTTAAATGTCGCCTATAGAGATTTTAAAGGGTAAAAGTTTGTCGCCATTCCACGAGCGGACGCAATTTTGAAGCGTGACATGTTGGGCATGAATTTACTCGGCGTAACATTATCTTTCACAATATATAAAAAAAAATGGGCTAACTTTACTGTTGTCTTATTTTTTATTTAAAAAAAGCGTATTATTCCCCAAAAAAGTTCGCTTGTAAGACCGCTGCGCAAATACGGTGCGACAGAAAGTATTGCAACGACTGCTATTTTATGCTCTATGGTGTTAGAATAAAAAATATATATAATGTATGGGGGCTCTAATTAGAGGAAGGAGATGGCAGTGAAAAAACTGGGGAAGCTTAATTAGAATGGCTGGTTTACTTGTCATGCCAACGGCCACCACAAGATGGCACCAGATCACAGAAGGAAACTTAGGCCTGCAGAATGGTGTATCCCGTGTCTCCTTGTGCTCCCACCTCCCGCCGCGCGATCACGTCGGGCCGCGTAAAGTTAACATGGCTCATAAACACACTATTTTCCAAAGACACTGTATCAGCAACATGGATAAGCGTAATTAAATTGTAAATCTTGTATGACGTGCTAATATTAAAATATATGCAATTTTTTGGGCTAGATTAGGACATTTTTGGTTTTCTCATGCATTTTTATATACCAGACAAAATGGTCAGCAGGAAGCAAACTTTAGCAGTATTGATCATGTGAATAGCAAAGGATTTACGTACGATGTGCGTGTGCAGAAATCTAATATTTTTCTTGTTAATGTAATTATTATTTGTCTGACACTAGGCTTTTCATCATAACTCTCTCTAGAAATCAAACCTCCTTCATGTAGGACACAGTAGTTAATTATTGAACCCTAATAGCTGAAAGAAAGCAAAAGCTGATTTTTAACCACCGTCTTTCTTAGGGTCCTTTCACACGTGCGGTCCGTTTTTCGGGCCGCTCCGTGTGTCCATCAGCTCAGCGGGGGGTCTCCGCTGAGCTGTCGGGCGGACAGGGCAGTCCCCGCACAATGTGCAGGGACCGCCCTGTCTCTCCTCCGCTATCCCCTATGGGGAATCAGATGGAAACGGACCGTCTGTCCTTTTTTCATCCGATTCGTTTGGCCGGACGGAAGAAAAATAGGACATTCTTCCGTCCGAAAAAACAGATGCGGATCTAGCGGACGTTAGCGGATGCATCATCCGCTAACGGATCCGCTCTCATAGGGAAGCATTGAGGTCCGTTACCGGACGTCCAAAAAACAGACGAACGGAACGGACGTGTGAAAGGGCCCTTAAAGTTTGGAACTTTAATTTTAGTAATTTTTGTACTAGCCGCTTACCTTTTCAGCTTCTCAGACACATTTTTTCACATTTTCTAAATATCTACAAAACATCCTGCAGAGAAGTCAGAGGTCGAGAAGCCAAATCATTTACTACATTTTTTTTTACGAACTTCCCCCCCCCAGCATGATGCTTCAGTTTCCTTCCTGCTTTTATAAAGAAAAGAAGGATTAAATATGTTCAGGAGAAGAGTATTTTTACATTACAGAAAAGATCGGGTCATGTTGGAGAGCCTGAAACAGGGCTTCCTTCGGTGCTGTAAGTAGTCACTACTTACAATGAGAAGTCCTATACCACATACTGTATATAGCAGCCTGTGATATTATAGTCTGTGAGCACACCTGTAGAAGTTTAAAGAATTTAAAAGGATATTACTGTACCTGAACTACTACTCATTACTACAGTAATCATTTGTAGAAATTTGTTGACATGGGTTAATCTAGAAGGTTCTTTGTACATTTTTTTCAATCTTGATAATTTTATCATTGCATTTTATAGTCATGTTACATACTTCACTGGAATTTTTACTTTTACTGGAAAGTAAATAATACAATTATGTAGGAGGGTACTGCTGCTGAACTATATATTTGCTACTTTTACATTAGTCCTGTAATTCCGTGTTACTCAGAAGCTCAAACTGGTGCTTTGTTGCCAAGAGTCTTTGAACTATGATTGCTACCTTAGCGATAATAGCTAGGCATGCATTGCACACGTTTCTTGCAACTGAAATGTTATGAAAGATTTCAAAAAGGGCTGTTTATATACAAAATCTCACAAATAAAGTAGTATTAAACCCTCATCATTTTAAATTAATACACTGCACACAATAAAATAAATATTCACCAGTAAACTATTTTTTAAACCTATTATCCAAACACTTGCAGTTTACTGATCTCAATGTTGCTGGCTCTTGCACTTTCAGTGCTGCTTTCCTAAACTTTTAATCTTCACAGGAAAGAGTTAACACAGGATACTACAGTCTGGAGCCAGTGGAGGAGGAGAAAGGCGCAGGGGAGGGCTTTGCCATCTTAGGCTAAGGCTGCGTACACACGACCAAATAAATCTGTCCAAATCAGTCTGACAGACCGATTTGATCAGATTTGTCTGCTGGGCTGTTTTGGTTTGATCGCTGTAGACACGATCAAACCAAAATCCCCGCCGGCAGACAGCGCGGTGACACGGCGATGAAGTTGACGCCAACACGTCACCGCACCAGGAAGTAAAACACTTCCGCGCATGCGTCGAATCCATTAGACACATGTGCAAGCAGATATGTCTGCTGGTTAGCGTACTAACCAGCAGACATATTGGACGGACGGATTCCCAGCAGACAGATTTTAAAGCATGCTTTAAAATCTGTCTGCTGGAAAAATCTGTTTGTCCGCCCGTACACACGATCGAATCTGTCTGCTGAAACGGTCTGTCAGACCGTTTCCAGCAGATAGATTTGATTGTGTGTACGCGGCCTAAGGGTTATGTGTTTCTATTGATGCACACAGTGTAGGGAGACACAGGTCTAGTCCTTGCATGCAAGGGTGGCTCCATAGCATACTGCAAGAGAAAGGAGTCACCCTGGAACAGGAAACTTGGGATAGTGGTCATGGCACCAACTTAAACTGGAACATAGACGAGGACTAAAACATAAAGAAGCTGCATACTGCGTAATTAAATCAACTGCTGATGTGCATAAAATTGAGGGCGTGCCCCTGATGATGTCAGTCTATGACGAAATGGCTGTAAGGCGTCATGTTTTTTTTCACTGCGCATGCACGAAACGTCAACCCGTGTACTGACACGAACAGAGCTTTTTTTTTTAAACATCTTTGCAAGGAAATGGTCTGCAACTCTACATAGAGAGTTTTGTTACCTGCTATTGTGCATTCTACAATACATTTTTATAACGTCTGCACTATTGGAAGCCTTCTCTCTTTTTTTCCTATACCATTTGGCTTCACTAAATTTTCAAAATCTGGATCACCATTGCTTCTCTTGTGCTGGAACACCTGTCACTGGAGCACCTGAGTGATTGTACTGACCATCGCCACAGAGGGGATAGATAGAGGATCATTCCTGGAGGTCTCCACAGGACACCATTCACGATCATCTGTATCTCTGCAGAGCCTGTATTAACCCCCCTGAGAAGGGCGGTCACAGGCTAGCTGGTAAGCCTCCACTTACATTCACTGGTGGTGGGTCTTCACATATTTTGGAATAACATTGGAGTAACACAGGATTATATCTTCCTCGCGGGAATATTTCCCATATGGACACTATTTTTGTTATAATTATTTTTGAATAATTTTGGCAACATGTGACTTTTTTCAGCGCTACACACAGGGGCGGACTGACAACTCATGGGGCCCCCGGGCAATAGGAGATCATGGGGCCCCCAGGTTTAGAGATGGCCGCCATGTGGCAGCCATCTTTTTTGGATGCTACATGAAGGTGGAAAAACCCATGTGGAGGGGCACCAAGCTCAATGACATGTTGAGTGGCAGGAGACTTAGAGCTGGTGACCCACTAAATTCACCAGAAGCCTCTCATGGGCATTGCCACCTTAACAGCATCATGGGCCCCTGAGCAAAATACTGCACTGGGACCCCTAGCAGGGAGATGATGACCTGTGGCATACATAGTGCACCATGGCGAACAATGGACATTAGAGTCTTAAAAGAGGATTGAACAGAATCTGCATCTGCTGTAAACAATGCAAACATACCACAGACCTTGTACCCAAAAATTTGAATTACTGTGTCGCAGCTGATAATCTAAGACACAAATGAATCTCACTCAAGAGATCATTTGCTTTTAAAATAAACGTTTCCATTACATATGTTTTTTTTTATGCACAACATTTTTTATTTTTGGCTTACTGAGGCAACAGAACAGAAGAACTTAATCAAAACCAGCAAATGTTGAGACAATGAACACCTTGGTCAGGTCTATGTACAGTATAATGTACAGAGTATAGGGGTCAGGAGTAAGTAACAAACACAACAACATATAGTGTACAGCAATCAGGATGAGCGCCATGTTCACATCAGAGTCCTCCCTTACATCAAAGTCCCAACATTCTCCCTATACATCACAGTCCCCAGAGTGCCACCCTTCCAGCAGAGCCCCCAGTGTCCCTTTACACACACCTTTGCAACTTGATGCTTGGTGTGGTAGGCAGCCGGTGAGAAAAGGCTTTTAAAAATAATCCACATGTTGCAGCCCCTGAACTGCGCAAGTGAATCATAGAGCCAGCAAAATAGTGAAGTGCTGTGGTTGGCCTCAGATCGGGTGCCATGATGTCACTGCACAGGTGTGTACCCAGACCTGCCCTGATGCCTGATCCAAGGCTGAGCTCAGCAGTGCACCATTCAGATGACACCAAGTGGATTTTTCACGGGCATGGGATTGTTAGAGCTACTTCTGTTGAGTTTTTTGGGGAGAGGGGGCGCAAACAAAATGGGGAAAAAATCTGAAAAATACTGGGGACAAAAACATCAATTGCAGCCTCACTGTGCCATTAAATGCAGCCAACCGTGCCCCATCAAATGCAGCCAATTGTGCCCCATCAAATGCAGCCAACTGTGCCTCATCAAATGCAGCCAACTGTGCCCCATCAAATGCAGCCACTGTGCCCCATCAAATGCAGCCACTGTGACCCCTGGCGGCATTTAACCAGCACCCCCACCCCATGTCTGACCGACATTTACCCCATCTTGGTGGTGGGTCAGGCAGTGGGCGACAGCGATAAAATGTTGGACAGGCAGCGGCAAGCTGCTTGCTCCATGCATCTCTTCTTTTCTTCTGCTAGGCATCCAATAGGAGCACCTGTCCTTTCAGCCAATCGCATGATGGGCACCAGACCCGCACTTCCTGATTGGCGTAGAGGCGGTTCAGTAATAGTAATATGCTTTTCTAACACACCTGGATGGGCTCTGAATGCTCTGCGCTCCGAGCCCACCCTATTTTGAAGCCTATTAGAGCCTATGGCTCTAATCAGGTGCTTCAACCCCCCCCCCCCCCACTGCAATTTAGGCATCAGGCGTCCCAAAAAGGGCTGGCCACTTGAATAGGGGGTGGCCGCAGTGGCCATGGATAGATTCATGCAATGAATAAATCTATACCTTCTACATAGAGGGGATGGTGTGTTAGAGGAGGCGGCGTCTTTAATGGATGGACCGCCCCTGGTATACGCATGCACAGTATACACATACATACATACTGCAGGGGAAACAAAAAAACTGTAGTTGTCAATGCTGAATGTTTCCACACACATGAAGCTGACATCTTTACTATCAGCAGGAGGATTAGGACAGCACTTCCATTAACACCAGTGCTTTTTACCCAAAAAATCATGCTGATCCACTGCTGCTGCCCCTTCTGGCATGCTGGTACTTGTGATGCCCCAGCAGCTCACAGATATAGCCTGTGGTAAGGTAGTACAGAAGAGGAGGAGACTGTGCCTGTGTACTGGTGGGCAGGTGATGAGTAGGGAGATGTAGAAAAGATTGGAGAATTTCAGCACATCCTTCTCCCAGAAGCATGGCACTTCTCTCACATAGATCGTTTTTCTAACAGCAGCCCTTAGACACAAGAGGAGCCCTGATACACAGCCTCCGCCTCCCCCTCCTCACCAGGGTAAGCACTGATAATAAAACATTTCTTTCAGCTCAGCCAGCTTACTTTTTATCAGGCAGCCGTCCATACCCACACTGCAGGCTGTCCCCTCCTCCCTCTCCTCTCTCCAGCAGTCGGCACCTCCTGCTCCTATGTAAAAAAAAAAGCCGCGCTGGAGAAGGGGGCGTGTACACTGTGCTCCCATTGGCTGAGGAGGCAGTGGAGAGGCGGGGCAGCTACAATTTCGAGATTTACACATCAAAATTATGTTGGCAGGGGCTGTTTCAGGGATAGATTTCAAAATACATTGATTTTAACAAACTGTCCCTGCTTTTACAAAGGCTGGCAACTCTGATGGGGCCCCCTAGTGGCCATGGGGCCCTCGGTCTGTGCCCGACGGACCGAATGGTCATTCCGCCCCTGGCTACACATTTTTTATCCACATTTAATTAATTGATATCACTTTAACAAAATCCCGCACAGATCATAAAAAACAACCAACATCCCTATCAAACACTTTTGATGTCCACATGGCTTGAACAGCCACTGAGATGCCGAAAAACTCAAACATCCTGCATTCCTGTATGATTGCCCCTTCCTCAGCATATATACAGAAATGTCACAGTCATTCAAACATAGATTAAAAACAACAATCAGGTGTCATCGCTGCTCAAGATTTAAACTTATCATCTAAGCAAAGCTTATGATTCTTTGAGAATTGTGTCACAAAAGTGATCTAATAATCTAAAAAGCTCTTGAATGTGACATTCACCTAACAATCACATTCATTGCACATATTGCCCTATATACTATATATATATATATATATATATATATATATATATATATATATATATATATATATATATATATATATATATATATATATATTATAGATATGTCAGTTTACCAATCCCTAGATAAGGCAGCTGCATTATTCAGACTAATGTCTTTTACTTTCTGTGAAATGAAAAGACAGCCCAAGCACCAGTCCTATCAATTCATCATGATCATTTGATGAACAAAGGCAAATCTGTTTGAAGTCCAGCCCGTGTGACAGCCATGGCTTCTTCCTCAAATACAGTGGATAAATGATTATAACAAAAATGGGACAGGAGGTACAACAAATGTTATGTTCAGAATTTTCGCCTGAAAATAAAGGGGAAAAAGCCTGAAAAAATAACATTTCCTACAGCAGGCTGACAATGCTACGGCACTGCCTTGCAATCAGCAGTAGCACTGTAATACTGTCAT
This sequence comes from Rana kukunoris, assembly GCA_029574335.1. Taxonomy (NCBI): domain Eukaryota; kingdom Metazoa; phylum Chordata; class Amphibia; order Anura; family Ranidae; genus Rana; species Rana kukunoris. The sequence goes on from CM056052.1 coordinate 295,219,612, forward strand.
ATGTAACCTGTTATTTGGGCTGCTCCAAAAGGACAACTGAAGGAGCTTGCATAATAATCTGAAAAAATAGTAAAAAATACACCTTTAAGACCCTTAACATGGAAAGAAGAAAGCCATTGTTGAAAGAAAGCCATAAGAAGTTCAGTTTGCAGTTTGCGGGAAGCCATGTGGGGGACACAGCAAACATGTGGAAAAAGGTGCTTTGGTCAGATGAGACCAAAATTTATCTTTTTGGCCTAAAAGCAAAACGCTATGTGTGGTGGAAAACAAACATTGCACATTAACCTGAACACAGCATCCCCACTATAAAACATGGTGGTGGCAGCAGCATGTTGTAGGGATGCTTTTCTGATGGGAAGATGGATGGAGCCAAATACGGGGCAATCTTAGAAGAAAATCTGTTAGAGCTTGTAAAAGACTTGAAACTGGGGTGGAGGTTCACAATCACCCTAAACATACAGCCAGAGCTACAATGGAATGGTCTAGATCAAAGCATATACATGTGTTATAGTGGCCCAGTCAAAATGTAGATCTAAATCCAACTGAGAATCTGTGGCAAAAATTTGCTCTTCATCCAATCTGACAGAGCTTAAGCTATTTTGGAAAGAAGAATGGGCAAAAATATCACTCTCTAGATGTAAAAAAACTGGTAGAGACATACCCAAAAAGATTTTCAACTGTAATTGCAGTGAAAGGTGGTTCTACAAAGTATTGACTCGAAGGTGGGGGGGGGGGGGGGCTGATTACAAATGCAAACCACACTTTTCACATATTTATTTGTAAAAAAATTGGAAAACATTTATCATTTTCCTTCCACTTCACAATTATGTGCCACTTTGTGTTGGTCTATCACATAAAATCCCAGTAAAATACATTTACCTTTTTGGTTGTAACATGACAAAATGTGGAACATTTCAAGATGTATGAATACTTTTTCAAGGCACTGTAGATAAAATTAGAATGGAGAAGCCATTTTGGTGCATTTTTTGAGCTGCGTGTCGTTTTCCCACAGGTGCAAAATGCATCGGAATGAGGCAAAAAATGCGTCAAAAAATACATGTGTGTTTTAACCACATTTTTGGAATGGACCAGTGTGAAAGCAGACCTATTCATATTTGCCCATGGTTGGATGTGGCTTTTAGCCTTGGAATAGCAGACGTCTGCAAATGCTTAAACTATATTTCAAACAGTACATAGGAAAATGTTGCAGTATTTTGCAAAGGAAGTTGCAAGAACTGTTGAACCAAAGACGTGCCCACTTTCAGACACCATGTCACATGCTGTATTTTACATGCCATTCATATTACAAACTGTAAATAGATGATCTTGCCTGGAGTGTTTTGCATCCTTTTTATATGAAAGATTGACACAAAAAATTGTCCTAGACAGAGTGACCAGAATAAAGTATTATTACTGCATGATTATTCAAGTCTCAACTTCAAAGACATGCGCTTCCTGAGCTTGTTATTACTATGTGAAATATGAGAAATAATTGGATAATAATTAGTAGCACAACTGCAATTTCCATACTCTGCAGAGATAAGAAATTTGTGTTCTCACAGCAGTGGTTGAAACAATAATAAAATCTATAATCCTTAATATCACACAGGCAGTAATTAGATGTCCAGGTTTCTTCTACAATGCTGTGCTTTCAGGGCGTCTTTCAATCTTACAATATACGTGATGTGCACAGCAATTCCATCTCCTTCGTTGTATCCATATAAAATGATACATCTTGAATACTTCAGAAGCAAATTTGTGTTGCCTTCAACAGTCTGTAGGTACTCCTGAGCTTATTAAAAAATTGGTTGGCTATGCAGTAACCTTATGTCCTGAGAAGACTTAATTATATCTGATAAATGCCAATGTTAAAGAATGCTAAACAACAAGTGTAGCATTATGTGTTAAGCATCGGTCTAACATATTGAAAAATATTTTTCAGGGCAGGAGAAAAATCTCAGGCAGTTTGTTTTAAGAGAAGGATTGACTGAGCTCTTATAATGTATCTGGTCCAAGGTAAGTCTGTCCATCTATGACCCCCAAATATTAACTTGTAGGAGTTTAGTAGGGATGAGATTCGTGTTCAAGTCGAAAGTATGTTCGACTCGAACATCATAAAATCGATCGTTCGTCGAAATACGAACAAAACAGGTCATTCGTGCAAAATTCGAGTGACGCGCCACGGCCCATAATCTTTAAATTGTCGTTTTTTCTGGAGCAGTGATTTTAATGATGCTGCATCATTAAGATCACTGCTCCAGAAAAAACAACCGTTTTTAAACCTTTTTTTTAATTGATACATGTTCCCTGGGGCAAGACCCGGGTTCTCAAAGAGGTTTTCCGACAATAACTTGCATATGGGGCTTTAAAATTAGCACTTTTGAATTTGAACGTTCCAGTCCCATTGACGTCAATGAAGTTCTAAATATTCGCGCGAACGTTCGGTCCGTTCGAAGGTTCTGGTGCAAACCGAACGAGGGGGTGTTCAACTCATCCCTAGAGTTTAGTACAGTCATACTAATGAAAATCCTACCAATGATTTCTGGTTTTGAATTTTTTTTATTTTTAAAAGGCTATTGGTGTCCATTCACTATGGTTTGTGGTCGTTCCAAAAGGAAAGATCAAACACTCAAATAATACATTTTGCACCCAAAATACAGTACATATATATTGGATAGCAGTAGGATTCAAGACCGACTTTTCTCTTTTTTTTTTCCCAAGTTAACAATTTTTATTGGTGGAAAATAAACAGTGTACAGGTCAAAATGCCAGAGATATGTCAATGCAGAACACAGTCCTGTGCAAGGGGGTAGGCACACCGTCCCCACCCTGCATGGGATCAGAAAGGGATCAGGCTAAAGGCCGGCGCATTGTGGATGCTGGGGGGATGGAAAGGCAGGCAGCATGGCTGTTTACTAAATAACAAGCAGGGTAGAGTGGGAGGAACCAGTCCGCCCTACCGTTCCTACCCAACCCCCCAGCACGGCAACCCCCGGCATTCTTAAGACATCATGGCTGTAAGTGCAAATATAGTCAAACAGAGTAAAGAAAGAACAGGAAGAGGATAGTATAGAGAGAGAAGAGGAAAGAACCACAAGAGGGTAATTGTCTCTACGTTACCGCCTCTGTTTCAGCCCCCGGGGGCGTCCTCCCACCGATGTCACTCCCTCCAGACCTCATTATGGTCGTCCAGACCGTCGCGCATCCTGGCCGTTATCCTCTCCATCAGTTCTACATCTTTCACCCTAGCATAGAGAGCTTCCTGAGATGGGGGTGTGTTTTTATTGCAGCGAGCCGCCGTCAAAATGTGCCTAAGTAATTTTTTATACGGCTTAGGTAGTCTAGGCTGAGATATGCCCAGCAGGAATAATTTGGGGGACAGGGGAACCGGTGTCTCAAAAAGACGGGTAAGCAGTTGTTATGTAGAATGCCAGAACGGGGTGATAAGAGGGCATGTCCAATAGATGTGGAAGAGGGAGCCCCTGTCCTAATGACAGCGCCAGCAACGGTAAGAGACCGAGGGGTATATTTTGTGCAGAACATCCGGGGTTTGGTACCAAAAAAAGAGAACCTTATATGTGTTTTCCTTGTACAGGGTACACATGAAGCTTTTGGCTGCTTGTCTCCAGACGGCCTGCCAGGCCTCCAGCGGCAGCTCTTCCCCCAGCTCCCTCTCCCACCTCAGCATGTATTTATGTTTTCCCCGCACTGGCATATCATACTCATTCAATATCCGGTATATGTCCAAGATCAGTCCTCTACGATGGCGACCCTCGAGGACTATGCGTTCAAATGGGGAGGGTCGGGAAAATTGGAGCCGAGGGGCAATAGTTTGGGCGTAGTGTCTGATTTGTAGGTAGCTATAGAACAACCCTTTCGGGAGATCGTATCTTGTTTGGAGCTCCGAAAATATCTGTAGTTTACGGGACCTTGGGTCAACCAAGTGGCCAAAATGGAATAAATTCCGTGAGGCCCAGGGCCAGGACATTTGGTGCGTTAAACTATCTGGCAGTTTAGGGTTACAAATGAAGGAGTTCAGCAGGGAAAACTCAGATTTAAGAGCCCTCTCCCGGGCCAGCCTGCGCCACAGCCCCTGAAGCAAGTACATCGAACCAAGGAGGCGGAAGGGGTCCACCCCCACGTTTGCATCCCACAGAAGACTATTTGGGTGAGTTGGTGCCAACCACGTTTTCTCTATTTCCGTCCACTTGTTATATGACCTCTGGGGGAGCCATGAAACTATCGCTCGTAACTGTGTGGCCTGATAATATCTGACAAGATCGGGAAACGCCAGCCCTCCCTCCCCGCACGACGCCATCATGACCGTGCAGGGTACCCTTTGCTTTTTATAATTCCAGACGTAGCGCAGGAGGTCACTTTGAAGCTTGCGTAGTTGGGCATAGGGAACTGCGATAGGGAGCGTCTGAAACAAGTACAGTAGCTTGGGCAGGACAACCATTTTAATGGAGGCGATCCTGCCCAGTAAGGATATGTGATGGGTCTTCCATTTCTGTAGGAGAGCCCGTGTTGTATGGAACAGGGGGGGGAAGTTAGCCTGATACAAGGAACCAAAGGACCGGGTGATCTGAACCCCCAGGTACTGAAGGGAGGTGCTTTCCCACGTATAGGGGAAGTTCAGCCGCAGATGGCGAACCTTGGCATCCGGAATGTTAACTGGAAGGGCTGCAGACTTAGACGCATTTGTTTTGTAACCTGAGAGTACCCCGTATTCCTCAAGTGCCACGTGAAGATTGGGTTTGGTCAAGGTAAGGATGAAGTCGTCCGCAAATAAGGACATCTTAAATTCCTTGCCCCGCACCGAGATCCCCCGAACATCCAGGTGCCCCCTGATAGTCGCCGCCAGTGGCTCGACACACAGGGCAAAGAGCAAGGGAGATAGCGGGAATCCCTGGCGTGTGCCATTGGTGATCTGGAATGGGGCCGAGGTGGTGAACAGGGTTTTGACTTGGGAGGTGGGATCCAAGTAAAGGTGCAGGACCGCCAGAAGGAAGGGACCCCCGAAACCCATATGTTGGAGAGTGGCCATCATAAATGGCCAGCTCAAGCGATCGAAGGCCTTTTCTGCATCAAGGCTCAGGATCAATGCCTCCGCCCCCTCCCTATTAACCACATCCACCAAGTCGATGACCCTTCTAGTATTGTCACCGGCCTGGCAGAGGGGGACAAAGCTCACCTGGTCCTTGTGTACCAGGGTAGGAAGGACTCGGTTCAGTCGTATAGATAGCAATTTCGTGAAAATCTTCAGGTCAGAGTTGAGCAAGGCTATCGGTCTGTAGCTAGCGCAGGGGGCCGGGTCCTTGTCCGGTTTTGGTATGAGAGTCAGAAAAGATCCCTGCATGTCCCCGGGAATCGGGGATTGGTGCAGAAAGGTGTTAAACAGCTTGGTCATGTGGGGGCCAAGGAGGGGAAGAAAGGACCTGTAGTACTCATAGGGCAATCCGTCTGGGCCTGGGGATTTACAGGCAGGAAGGCCCTTCACGGTCTCCGCAAGTTCCTCTGTCGTTATGGGGGCGTTCAGGTCCAGTAGGTCTGCTTCCTGAAGACGGGGAAGGGCGGCCCCTTCAAGGTATCGATTCATGCGGGCCGTAAGGTCTGGGGAGGGAGGGTCGTGTGGGACCTTTGGTCTATTGTATAGGTCGGTATAAAAGGCTGCAAAGGTGTCTGCTATGTCCTGGGGATGGGTGAGCAGGTCGCCCCCACCCCTCTTCACTGGTTGAGGGGCGGCGGCGAGAGCCCGGTCGGTGAGTTTTCTGGCCAGTAGTGCTTACGCCTTGTTGCCCTTATCGTAATAGAGTTGCTTGAGTCGGGTGAGCGCCTTCTCCACCCTTCCCAATGCAAATTCCCGGAGTGTCATGCGTACCTGAACTATTTGATTAAGGAGGGCCGTGGAAGGCTTCTGGAGAAGCTTAGCTTCCAGATCCCGAAGCCGGTTAACCGCCAGCACCTTCGTAGAATTGGCATCCCTCATCATACCCGAAGACAGCGCCAGGCAACGCCCCCTGAGGACCGCCTTATGTGCCGCCCACAGTGTGGATGGGGAGACATCCGTGGTATCGTTCTCTACAAAGTAGTTGTCTCCATTTCCGACCTCGAGGGCTCGTGTTGTAGGAGAAACTCGTTGAGCCTCCAGTTATAGGGTCGGCGAAGGGGAGAGCCCAAGTTCAGGGAAAGCGTAATGGGTGCATGGTCGGACCAGGAAATGGGCATGATACTAGCCAACTACGCAATGCGCAACGTGTTGTTATTGACAAAGGAGTAATCTATGCGGGTATGGGTGCGATGCGGTGCAGAGTAAAACGTATATTGGCGATCGCCTGCGTGAAGGGCATGCCAAGCATCAAAGAGCGTGTGTCTCCTTGTGAGCTGTCGGAACAGTCTAGAGTCCCTCAGGGCTCGGGACTGGGACACCCGGGGATTCACCGCCAGGCGATCCCAGGTCGAAGAGTGGGCTAAGTTAATGTCCCCTCCAATGACCAGGAAGTCGTGGGACTCCCGGGCGAGGCGGGCGTGCACTCTAGTCAGGAAGCGGTGCTGATGGGCGTTTAGGGCGTAGACTACACATAATGTAATGGCCTGCGATTGCAATCGCCCCCGGAGGATGAGGTAATGCCCCTTAGGGTCAACAGAGGTGGAGGAACAAGTAAAGGGGGCTCCCTTTCTGATTAGAATCGCTACCCCCGCCCTATTCCTTGTGCTAAAGGCCTGATAGATCTGGGGAAAAAGTCTGGATGCAAACACAAAGGCGTCCCCCCTGTCAAAGTGTGTCTCCTGGACCATTACGATGTCCGCTCCTGACTGCCTAAATTCCCGGAAGGGCCAAGTGGCGCTTTTAGTTGGAGTTTAGGCCATGGACGTTAAGTGATAGTATCTTAGCCATTGTCAGGTGGAAGGTGTGTAGGAGGCATACTTATCTGATCAGGCTGGTGAGACGGGCGGGTCCGGAGGGGTGGCATCCACACGAGGAGGGCCCGGAGGCAGCACGGGCAGGAGGCAGACTGCAGAAGAGAGGGACGCAGGGCACTAGAAAGAAAGGGAGACAGGAAAATTAGAACAAATGCAATAAACACCGTAAACATCATCAAACAGACTCTAGGAGATCGAGGGGTCCTAGGCCTAAATAGTTCCAATCGGACTTCCCAACCGGGGGGCCCACAAGGGTCCCGCTGGGAAGACTCAAGAGGATCCAGATCCAAGAAGGAACTCTCTAGTGGAAAAAACCACAGGGGGGGTCCGAGACCTTAGCCCTGACCTAGACAGAGGGGGCCAGTCCAGAGCAGCCCGATAAAGGAGCAGTAATAAAAGAAATGAAACAAAAAAAAAACAGGGGAAAGCAACAAACAACAAGAGAAAAAAAAAAGGGGGAAAAACCCTAGGTAAGCACAGTAGTTAAGCAATGGCCTTCGGGGGAAGATTATGACTTTAGGGCATGTCCATCCAGAGGAAGGAAAAATAGAGCTTGACGTTGGTTATTTCCCAGCCGGGAAAAATTGATCAAGGACGGTGCAGGGACTGGCGGCGGGGGGACTGCCGCCCAGGTGGCGGGCCCCCTGGCTTGGGTCTGGGCAGGCGTCTGGAGGGGTCCGTTCCCCTGGAACGTTTTAGTGAGGGGACCCTTTGCCAGATCACTGGCGGGGGGGGGGGGGGAGTAGCAACCAGGTCCGATTCCGGCAGTTGGGGGGCAGGGATGTCCAGGGCGTCATAAAAGGAGTCCAGATCTTCCGGGTATCGAAGAACCGCCGACTTCCCCTGGTGCATGGCTGTGAGGCTGAAGGGGAACCCTCACCTATAGGGGATGTTCCCGTCCTGGAGAGTACAGAGGAGAGGTTGCAGGAGCCTCCGCTTCTGCAGAGTAATCCAGGACAGGTCAGGGTACAGTTGGACCGGAGTGTTATCAAAAACTATGTTGCGGGCAATGCGGGCCCTGCGCATCACCTCTTCCTAGATGGGGTATGATTGTAGGCGGCAGATAACGTCTCTAGGTTTAGAAGCAGGGCCTTTTGGATGCAAGGCCCTATGCGCTCTGTCCATAGCAACGTGGTTGTCTGAGGGTTCCCCGAGTAGGTCATTAAACATGACTTGTAGAGTGCCCCGCAGGTCCTCGGAGCCCTCCGCCTCTGGCAGGCCGCGGACGCGGATGTTGTTCCGGCGCCCCCTATTGTCGAGATCTTCCAGGTGGCGTTGCATGTCACGGAGGAGGAGCCGGTGATCGGAGTTCTGTAACTGGGTGCGATGTCCAGCTAGCTTAGTCTCCTGGATCTCCTCTTCAGCAGTTTCCACTCTGTAAGCAAGGTGCCTTAGGCCCGCCTGGATGGTCTGTATCTCTGCCCGGCAGGTAGCCTTAAAGTCAGCTATCAACTGTTTAAAGTCCTCTTTAGTGGGGATGGCTTGCAGGTATGAGTGCCAGAAAGGTTGCTCCCCAGCGTTAGGGCCCCAGGACGGGAGGGGGGGCTGGGGGTCTGGGTGGGAGGTCAGAGCCGGGGTCCCCGGGAGTTGGGCCGCGCGGTGCCCAGATGAAGGGGCCCAGGAATCAGCCCACATGATTGCTGATGCTGCAGAGTGATGTGACTGAGCTCCCATTAGGGTGGCATCCCCAGGAGGGGGGGACCGAGGCTGGGCCACCTGGGCATATGAGGGAGGAGGCTGGCGGGCTGTCTCTCGGACCCCTGGGGGGTCTTGTAAGCTGGGGCTTGTAAGCTCCTGTGTAGACGTGCTCAGTGGAGCCCAATCTGTGGGGGGGCTCAGTCCAGCGCGTGCGTCAGGCCCAGACGCCAGTGGGGGGTGGATAGAGCCGGATAGGGCCGGAAAGTCTGTCAGATCGTCTGAGGGGGTAGGGGACATGTGGCCCGAGGCTTGCGGCAGCGGATCCGGGAGTGTGCGCAGCAGTTAGGGGAAGGCCTCCGCACACTGAGTGTACTGCGACGGAGGCTGTGTCGCGGCCTTCTCTTCCCCGGGAGCGTGAGTGGATAGGAGGGGATGGTCACTCACCACACGTTGGAGCCCATCGAGGCTCGGCGGGGTCTGCGCTGCAGAGGTGGATGCCTGCGGGACCCCCGGAAGCGGCTGTGGGCAGGTGCCGGGCTAGTGTGGTGACGAAGGCGGCCGGGGAAGCAGGGCCTCGGCATCCGGCGTCATCTTACTATGACCGGTCGGCGGCATGTCCAGCTGCGTAAAATAGTCCCTGAAGGATGCAGAAGCCCCCGAACGTGGCTGGGATGATCCTCCAGCCGAAGAGGAGCGAGTGGTGCGGGTGGTGGACATGGATGGCCACGGATTCCCCCGAATTTTGGCCTAGGAGCTGCGGGCTGATGGAGAGCTCTCAAGGGAAGCGTCCGTCCAGGTTGGCTTCCGGTCACGCCCCCCTTTTCTCTTTTTAATAACCAGAGAACAACAGGGATTACCCTAAAAAATCCACCCTGATTCAAGCACATCCACACAATCAGTGCATCCTAATAAGAATATTTTGAAATTATAATCACATTGTGGCACAGTTTTGTAAAACCTTGGATTGCGAGCATAATTAGTTCCAGAAACATGCTTGTAATCCAAAGCACTTGTATATCAAAGCATTTTTTTTTACAGGGTATAAAAGAGAACAGAGGCACCTCTAAGTGTACCAATAAGTTGTTAAATGTTGTACCTTCATTAACCACTTCAAAACACTGTCATATGACGTCCAAAAAGGGGATCTCTTATCCCGGGTGGACGTCATATGACGTCATGTACTTTGTGTGGTGATATCTGAATGATGCCTGCACCTAGAGGCATCATTCAGATATCATTTTGTTCCGGCGGAGATCCTCCACACCATAAGAATGATCATAGTGGTGGTTCTGCTGCTTGATCATTATCATAGGCGGCAGGAGGGGACATCCCCCCTCCCGCCGCCATCCGGTGCTTCTCCGGGCTCTCCCGGGGGCCCGGAGAGATGATCGCTGTACACCGGATAGGAGGCATAGAGATGACTGGTGACCAGATGGTCACCAGTCATCTCTATGACCATCGGAGGCCCGGGCGCGATGTGATGACGTCACGCCCGGGTACCTGTAAGTAAACAAACCGCAATTGCGGCTAGTAAGAATGAGATCTGTGAATTTTTTTTCACAATCTCATTCTTTCCAGCCTGGAGGAGAGATGTGGGGTCTTATTCACCCTGCATCTCTCCTTAAAGAGGACCTATCACACACTATTCCTATTACAAGGGACGTTTACATTCTTTGTAATAGGAATAAAAGCAATACATTTTTTTTTTTTTTTTATGTAAAAAAAAAATTAAAACGCCCCTGTTCCCGGTAGCTCGCGCTCAGAAGCGAACGCACGCGTAAGTCCCCCCCACGTATGTAAACGTCGTTCAAACCACACATGTGTGAAATAATTCTAGCACTAGACCTCCTCTATAACTTTAAACTGGTAACCTGTAAAATTCTTAAAGCGTCGCCTATGGAGATTTTTAAGTAATAAAGTTTGGCTCCATTCCATGAGTGTGAAGCATGACGTGTTAGGTATCTATTTATTCGGCTAAACATCATCTTTCATATTTTACAAAAAAAATGGGCTAACTTTACTGTTTTGTTATTTTTTAATTCATGAAACCATTTTTTTTTACAAAAATTATTGCGCAAATACTATGCAAGATAAAAAGTTGCAATGATCGCCATTTTATTCCCTAGGGTGTCTGCTAAAAAAAACATATATAATGTTTGGGAGTTCTTAGTAATTTTCTAGCAAAAGAATGATGATTTGTACATGTAGGAGAGAAGTGCCAGAATAGGCCCGGTATGGAGCTGTTTTGAAGTGGTTAAATGTAACCATATTGCTACACTTAGAGGCTCCTCTATTCTTTTTTATACTCAGTTGTGACATGACGCTACTCTTATATCAAGACATCGCTTGTATATCAAGGCAAAATTTATTAAAGCATTTTGCTTGTCTTGCAAAATGCTCTCAAACCAAGTTACTCTCAAACCAAGGTTTTACAGTACTTTTAATTGCAAAACAATGCCTGTATGCGGGCAAGTGTATACTTGCATGCTAATTCACATCAAACCAATAACATGTAGAAACTGACAACATCAGATCCACAAATTTAGCTTAAACATGAAATCTGATCACTATATCCCCCTGAAATAGAGTTATATGTAAATTTTATATACAATTTAATTGCGCACACAATCTAATCATGTATAAGCATCACTGACAGGGTAAGTGTTGCCAATCCACCAGATTGAAATTTACTGACACGAAACCTGATTATCCTCCTGGACTCCCAGACTCTTAGAACTCCCGGCCAATTGGGTTTCAGGACCGACCTCCTGTTTGACTTGGAGGAGATGCAATGGCCACGGAATGAGGAGTAGCTGGAGTGAGGAGCAGCAGCCCTACCCCAGAGCCTCTGATCACCACCTTCCTGTCTGTCTCCCATGAGGGGGGGGGGGGTGATTGGTGCATTCCTGTTCATCTCCAATGTGGGGGGGGGGTAGGGGAGGGGGATCACAGCCTCCCCATCCATCTCCAATGGGGGGGTGGCATTAGTTTGCCACCCCCCCCAAATATTGAGTACCAGCCACCACTGGTACATCAGAATTTTTTCAGTCCTTAGATGTGGTGGCTCTATTTGTTTTCTTTTTCAGGCTAAGGGGGGAAATAACTGATCTTACCAGAAATGCAGTGTCCTTGTCACTTCTTGTGAGATGAACAGGAAGCAAAAACAATATTTTTTTCTGTAAACTAATACTCTCTTATAAAGGAGATGGGCAAAGGCAGACATATTTCAAGTCAAGCCTGTGTGAAAACCCTGGCTACTTCCTGAGATACAGTGGAGGTGCAAATATAGCCACCCAGGAACAGGAAGTGTGTTACTTGCAAGATTGCCAGGTAAAATAAAAGGAAAACAAGTTTAAAAGATAAAACTAATCAAGGCATCTCACCTAAAGACTGGAAAACAACAATATATTACATATTTGCCTTTGATTTAAATAAGCTTTAAGATTGATAGTCTGGAAACCCTGCTAGTCACATGTTAATACTAGATATGCAAATACTTTAATTGAAATCTAACAAACCAGAGTATAAAGCCTCATACACACAATTTGATTTTGGGACGACAGAATGTCCGATTTTTGTGGCATGCTAGTCTCATGTCAAAAGTGAAGAGGTTACTAACAATACGAGAATTTTCGTTTGACAGAGTACAACGTCAGAAGTGACGTAATGTGTTGAATAGTTTTGTATAAACTCTTTCGTTTCTGAGCATGCGTAGTCTTGCTCTTATAATTTTTTTCGTACGAAAACCATACGAATGAAACAAAAATCAGATATTGAGTTCACATCCAATAACACTTTTATACTCTGCACATCTAGCTTTTGTCTGACGAAAACGTGAAATCGACGGTCTAAAGCACTGTACTAACGGTAAATTTTACGGACGAATGTTCATCTTAACACAATTGACGTCTGCAAATCAAAGCGTGTGTATGAACCTTTACTCTGGGAATCAATATGCCGCGTACACACGACCGTTTTTCGGGTTCTAAAATATTAAAGGATCACTAAAGGAATTTTTTTTTTACCTAAATAGCTTCCTTTACCTTAATGGAGTCCTGTTTTTATGTTCTCGTTGTTCGTTTTTGCTTTGAAGTAGCTGTAATACTTCTCTGATCTCCACACTTCCTGCTTGTCTGGCTCCTTATGAAAAATCTCATGGCAGCTTTTCACTGTGGTCCAAGCTGTGTCTCTAAAACTCCTCAGACCCAATCAGATTAAAAACAAAACACTGCCCTGGGATTCAAGACACTGCCCTGGATTTGTTTGTTTTTGTTCTGTCTCTCTCTCTACTAAACATAAACACAAAACCTTTTTAAAAACGAAAGTGAAACTAGAGGCATATTATATGATTGATTTTTATCTATTTTTAATCATTTTTAAAAGGAATCAGTTAACTTTTATGGGCCAGATTCAGGTAGATGGGAGCATCTTTAATCTGGAGTAACGTTTCTCATTTACGTTACTCTGGCGAAATTTTAGGAGCAAGTGCTGTTATTCATGAAGCACTTGCTCCTAAACTTGCGGCACCGTATCGAAAATGAGCCGGCGGAATTCAAATTGGGCGGGTACGGGGCGTGTATTATTTAAACTAAGCGCGATCCCGCGGCGAACGTACTGCGCATGCGTCGACTGTCAATGCATCCCAGTGCGCATGCTCCAAATTCTGTCAGTGAACGTCAATGACGTCAAATCCCCATTCATGGACGTTTTACGCAACCGACGCGGATTTTTTTTTTTGACGCGATGACGACGGCTATACTTAACATAGGATACTCCACTAGGGGGCTGCTTTATCTTTTACGCTTACGGAAACGTCGGAAAGTCACTGCGTCGCGCCCGAATACGATCGTGAATTGCCGATTCCCGCTGATTAACATATTTTTTCGGCGTTAATCAGCGGGAACGCCCCCGGCGCCATTTTTAAATTAAAGTTGCGATGCGATGGCGAAATGGAGAAATGCCGGCTTAAAGTGACAGTTAGGCTGGAGTATCACTGATACTCCAGCCTAACTCTACCTGAATCTGGCCCTATGTCTCTATACCCTGTAAACAGTCATTTCAGCAAAAAAAAAAAAATTCCTTTAGTGATCCTTTAAGTTTTTAGGGTCTACAACAGGTATGGGCAAACTACGGCCCGCGGAGCCAGGGGAAGCAGTGGTGCAGGGCGCCGCTCCTACGGCGACTTCACAGCTTTCACGGCCGGCCCCTGGCATTTACATAGCCAGACACGCGGCGCGCAATGACTTCCTGGACTTCTTGTGGTGTGGGCGGTGGGATCTCCCTGGGGCTTGTGTCAGCGTATGGAGAGAAGAGGGGAGTGGCCTCTGACCCGGAAGGTATCACTTTCACTTTGCTTGTACACTGTTGCTGAAGCACCTCCCCTCTCTGCTGTATACATTCAGAGTAGAACTACAAGCCCCAGGGAGACCCCCCTGCCTGTGGACACCATAGAGCTGCCGATCGCTGCCTCCCACCTCTACCTGCCAGGTACAGGGAAACCTCTGCAAGGGGGGAGTTAGCTGTTTGGGAACCCTGATGTAATAGGGGGGCTTTCTGGGGACAGTAATGTAAGGGGGGGCTCTCTGGGGACCCTGATGTAAGGAGGTGCTCCCTGGGGACCCTGGTGTAAAGGGGGGGCCCTCTGGGGACCCTGGTGTAAGGGGGGCTCTCTGGGGACCCTGGTGTAAGGGGGGCTCTCTGGGGACCCTGGTGTAAGGGGGGGCTCTCTGGGGACCCTGGTGTAAGGGGGGGCTCTCTGGGGACCCTGGTGTAAGGGGGGCTCCCTGGGGACCCTGGTGTAAGGGGGGGCTCCCTGGGGACCCTAATGTAAGGAGGGGCTCCCTGGGGACCCTAATGTAAGGAGGGGCTCCCTGGGGACCCTGATGTAAGTAGGGAGGCTCTCTGGGCAGCCTGATGTAAGTAGGGAGGCTCTCTGGGCAGCCTGATGCAAGGGAGGCTCTCTGGGCAGCCTGATGTAAGGAGGGGCTCCCTGGGGACCCTGATGTAAAGAGAGGCTTCCTGGGGACCCTAATGTAAGTAGGGAGGCTCTCTGGGCAGCCTGATGCAAGGGAGGCTCTCTGGGGACCCTGATGTAAGGAGGGGCTCCCTGGGGACCCTGATGTAAGGAGGGGCTCCCTGGTGACCCTGATGTAAGAAGGGGCTCTCTGGGGACCCTGATGTAAGGAGGGGCTCCCTGGGGACCCAGATGTAAGTAGGGAGGCTCTCTGGGGACCCTGATGTAATGAGGGGGCTCTCTGGGAACCCTAATGTAGGGGGAGGCTCTCTAGGGACCCTGATGTAAGTAAGGAGGCTCTCTGGGGACCTTGATGTAAGTAGGAAGGCTCTCTGGGGACCTTGATGTAAGGAGGGGCTCCCTGGGGACCCTGATGTAAGGAGGGGCTCCCTGGGGACCCTGATGTAAGGAGGGGCTCCCTGGGGACCCTAATGTAAGGAGGGGCTCCCTGGGGACCCTAATGTAAGGAGGGGCTCCCTGGGGACCCTGATGTAAGTAGGGAGGCTCTCTGGGCAGCCTGATGTAAGTAGGGAGGCTCTCTGGGCAGCCTGATGCAAGGGAGGCTCTCTGGGCAGCCTGATGTAAGGAGGGGCTCCCTGGGGACCCTGATGTAAAGAGAGGCTTCCTGGGGACCCTAATGTAAGTAGGGAGGCTCTCTGGGCAGCCTGATGCAAGGGAGGCTCTCTGGGGACCCTGATGTAAGGAGGGGCTCCCTGGGGACCCTGATGTAAGGAGGGGCTCCCTGGTGACCCTGATGTAAGAAGGGGCTCTCTGGGGACCCTGATGTAAGGAGGGGCTCCCTGGGGACCCAGATGTAATGAGGGGGCTCTCTGAGAACCCTAATGTAGGGGGAGGCTCTCTGGGGACCCTGATGTAATGAGGGGGCTCTCTGGGAACCCTAATGTAGGGGGAGGCTCTCTAGGGACCCTGATGTAAGTAAGGAGGCTCTCTGGGGACCTTGATGTAAGTAGGAAGGCTCTCTGGGGACCTTGATGTAAGGAGGGGCTCCCTGGGGACCCTGATGTAAGGAGGGGCTCCCTGGGGACCCTGATGTAAGGAGGGGCTCCCTGGGGACCCTGATGTAAGTAGGGAGGCTCTCTGGGGACCCTGATGTAATGAGGGGGCTCTCTGGGAACCCTAATGTAGGGGGAGGCTCTCTGGGGACCCTGATGTAATGAGGGGGCTCTCTGGGAACCCTAATGTAGGGGGAGGCTCTCTGGGGACCCTGATGTAATGAGGGCCTCTCTGGGAACCCTAATGTAGGGGGAGGCTCTCTAGGGACCCTGGTGTAAGTAAGGAGGCTCTCTGGGGACCTTGATGTAAGTAGGAAGGCTCTCTGGGGACCTTGTGAGGGGAGTCTGTCTGGGCAGCCTGATGTAAGGGGAGGCTCTCTGATTAGTTTAAACATTTAACACATACACACCGTCCATCTACTCTTGGTCCGGCCCCCGGGTCCAATATATGAACCCATTGTGGCCCTCGAGTAAAAAAGTTTGCCCATCCCTGGTCTAGAAAAACAAAGTTTTTTTTAACCCGATCATTAAAAAGGCCTTGCCTACACACGATCGTGAAAAAAAAATGCTCTAGCAAAGCGCGGTGACGTACAACACGTACGACAACATTATTAAGGGAAGTTCCATTCGGATGACGCCACCCTTTGGGCTGCTTTAGCTGGTTTTGTGTTAGTAAAAGACAATTTGCGATTTTCTGTCTGTTACAGCGTGATGAATGTGCTTATTCCGTATGGTAGTTTTACCAGAACGAGTGCTCCCATCTCATAACTTGCTTCTGAGCATGCACGGATTTTTCACGTCGTTAAAGCCCACATACGACCATTTTTTACAACCTTAAAAACGACAACATTAAAAACGTAGTGAAAAAATAGAGCATGTTCGGAAACAAAATTGCCCATTTTTTAGAACCCGAAAAATGCTCTGAAGCCCACACACGATCGTTTTTAATGACATAAAAAAACAGTAATTTTTTAGAACCCGAAAAATGGTCGTGTGTATGTGGCATTAGAGACATACTTTGGGCTCATGTAAATGTCATTTTGTTTATATCTACTTTGCTTTTCTTTACCATAGAAAATAAAAATATTTTGTCTGGAATTGGGCTTGAAAAGATGCAAAGATTTCAGAGAGTACAGATGGCCATACACTGATTGATTTTCAGCAGGGACAGGGTTAATTTTATTCAGTGTGTGACTGACTAAAATGGACTTTTAGACAAAGGGATTTTAGTCATGACTTTTCTCAAAGAGATATGATGGATTTTTTTTTATTCAATCGGGGGCTGCTGCCAATAAGGAACTGCGGTTGCTGTTATTAGAATACAATATCCTGGCAGGGAGAGGGATTACTTCATTCACTTTGTTTGTGTGGATTGAGGAATCTGTAAGTTTTTTTTTGTCAGTTTATGGTCAGCTTAACCACTTGCTTACTGGGTACTTAAACCCCCCTGAATTTTCAGCTTTCAACTCTCTCACTCTTTGAATGACAATTGCATGGCCATACAATGCTGTACCCTAAATAAAAAAATTATAATTTTCCCCCACAAATAGAGCTTTCTTTTGGTGGTATTTGATCACCTCTGCGTTTTTTATTGTTTGCATTTTTTTTTTTAAAAAGACAGAGTAAAAATAAATAAATACAAAACTGTTTTATTTTTTGTTATAACATTTTGCAAACGGGTAATTTTTCTCCTTCATTGATGTACTCTGATTCGGCTGCACTGATGGGCACCAATGGGCTGCACTGATGGGCACCGATGGGCTGCATTGATGGGCACCGATAGGCTGCATTGATGGGCACCGATAGGGCAGCACTGGTAGGCACCGAGAGGTGACACTGAGAGGTGGCACTGAAGGGCATTGATAGGTATCACTGGTGGGCACTGATGGGCACTGATGGGTGGCACTGATAAAGGAAACTGATTGGCACCACTGGTGAGCATTCATAGGTGGTACTCGTGGGAATTGATAGGTGCCACTGTTTTGCACTGTGGGCACTGATTTGTGGCACTGTGGGCACTGGCAGGTGGCACTGGCGGGTGGTATTGGGAGACAGTAGTGCTTGGCAAAGATGAGGTGGATGTGCCTCTTCCTCTTCGGGACCGATGTCCCTTGCACAGAAGCCGGTGATCTGCTTTTTTTCTCCTCACGCTATCATTAAAGATTACCAAGCTTCTGTTTAAATCACGTGGTAAGGGGCCGGGTTTGGATTTATATTTCTGTCTGTGTTCTTGTTGCAGATTTTCCCTCACCTCCTGCTCAGTGAACCCGTTGTCAGCAGGAAAGGGTATGAGGGTAAATTGGACTATTAGAGACTCAGACAGACATTCTGGGCCGGATTCTCAGCGGCGCTACGCCTGCGTAAATGGATTTGCGCGGCGTAATTGTAAATATGCGCCTGCGTATCGATGCGCGGTAAACACAGAACCACATACGCGAGAAAATCTTTTTCGTCTGAGCGGCGAAAATGCTTTAAGCTAGTGCGGCGTAGGCGCATAGTTACGCATCATAAATATTCAGTTCCCATTGAATTAGCATGCAAATATGCAAATGAGGGAGATGCGCGGATTCCCGAAACTACGCGCGTTCGGCGTAGGCTACGCATGGTGCGAGTAACACGAAAGCCTTGAGTAAACATACCCCTCATAAAAGCACGGGTAACTTTGCTCAAGACCGTGTGCAAGTCAGCTGGAGAGCAACTACAGCAGCACCATAACGGACGAGCTGAGCAATCACACTTACTGGACAACACATTCGTATGCCAACATGCCAGGGGCAGCCATGGTCTTATCACTACTAATGTATGCAGAGGAAGAGGAGCATAGAAGGAGGAGTAGATGGAGGGGGGCACGTGAGAGGATCTACCGAGCGCGCATGAGCCTCTTTGGCATGGGGGATGAGGAGGTGTATCGCATCTTCAGATTCAGCCCTGCTGCCATCCTGGAACTAACCACAGCCCTGCAGGATGACATCACCAGCCAGACATACCGCTCACATGCACTGCAGCCACTGGTGAAGGTCCTGGCAACACTCCATTTCCTGGCCAGTGGATCATTCCAGCGTACAAGTGGAGTGGTGGCTGGGATGTCACAAACCAGCATAAGCAGATGTCTGCACCAGGTTATCCCTGCAATCCTCAGATGCATGTCCCACCACATCATCAGACCCACCACTGAGCACCTGCGGCAGAAGGCAATGACAGATTTCAACAGAATTGACGGACTCCCACGCACCATCGGGGCCATTGATTGCACACATGTGGCACTCCAGCCCCCCAGTGCCACAGAGCACATATACCGCAATCGGAAGCACTGGCACTCCATCAACGTACAGGTGATAGCCGATGCCAAATAGCTCATATGGCACGTCCGTGCCGAAGACCCCGGATCCAGCCATGACAGCTACATATACCGTCAAAGCAACATCCCCGAAGATTTTGAGCAGGACATGTATGGGGACAGCTGGCTGGTTGGTGAGTGACATGGGTGGCAGGCATGACTGTCCCCCCCCATGATGCTGACATCACAAGGGGCACATGCATGACTAACATCCTCCTGTCTTTTCCCTTACAGGTGACTCTGCATATGTACTGGGACCCCATCTCATGACTCCTTTCCGGAACCACCAAACCAGAGGAGAGAGAAGATACAATGAAGCACACATCAAAACCTGTGCAGTGGTGGAGCGCACATTTGGCCTCCTGAAGTCCCGTTTCCGATGCCTGGATAAGTCTGGGGGGGCCCTATTGTATTCCCCCAACTTTGTGGGTCAGATCATCGGTGCATGTTGCATTCTGCACAACTTTTATTAAAGTGAAAAAGTGCAGCGCAAAGAAAATTAACAATACATATAATAAACAGTAAACAATATAAAATTTAAAAAAGATGAAAGCCAGTGAAATATAAATGTCCAAGTGACCATAAATCAAGTCCATTCAGTGCCAGTGAATAACACAAATAAGTCCAGCAGGAGTGAAGGTGAAGAGAAAACACTGAGAAAAGGGGATCCACCACCGCAAGTAAGATGGACTCTCACCTTGTTGCTTCGACCCGTGAGAGTCACAAAGCATGTCAGAAAAATACCAATCAGATCCGACCTCCAAGCCAATTCCTCATATCATACAGATATCAGCAGGTAGCCATATGTAAGAGGAAACACAGACAATATCTAGTGCTCTCTGTATAAAGCCGGTTTATTTTAAGAGCAAGGTAAAACAAAAGCACTCACATTTAAAAACACTCATAAGCCGAGTGCATGCTGTAACAACAAAGTCACGATTCACAGCGGCGATGATCGGGGTGACGTCCTGCGTAGCTCCTCCCCTCACGTACGCGTTACGTCCCGTGGGCGGGACTTCTTCAGCGTCAAGCGGAGAGAGCGCGCCAGACGTCCCCAATGGCATAACATATATAGTGTGCATGTGACTCAGTAACCAATCGGAAAGCTCATAGTTGCGGCCAACCGGAACACACCATTAACCAACAACATCCGGAGCAAGGTCACATGGGTCACAGCAATGCTGAAATGAATGGCTACATAGCAGTAATATAAGGACAAACGGGATCCGATGGGACTTGAAGGAAAAAAGGAATAAAAACCAAAAGTCCACAATAATAAAGCCCGGTTATAACTAAAACTGCTAGCACATTCAAACCATTATAAATTCTCAATTAACAGTAAGGCAGGACATCATCCACGATCATCACCACTTCACAATAACAGTTAACAGCAATAAATTAATATCTACAACTGAATAATACAAACATATTACTAATCAGAAACTTAAAAATTATATAGAATCCCATATTGAGGGCCTAATAATAAACATTAATAATAAAAAAATATAATAATTTAAAAAATATATAATTTTAAAAACTTTATACAAATCGCCCCTTGAAATGCTAACGATTGGAAATAAAGCAATTTAGATCAAACTTCACGTTGAGGCCCCTAGGGGCGGCAACCTTGAGCTCGAAAATCCAATACTATTCGCGACGACTCAATTGCCGAATAAAGTGTCCACCCCTCCAGTGTTTGGACACTCTCTCGATACCCCAAAATTTTAGACCTTTGGGGTTACGGTCGTGGTGCTGTCTGAAATGTTTTGACACGCTGTGGGTTTTGACACCTCGTCGTATGCAACTAATATGTTCACCTACACGAACATGCAGAGGACGTGAGGTACGTCCAACGTATTGCAACCCGCATTCACATTCCAACATGTAAATGACACCTTCAGTATCACAAGTAACAAGCTCTTTAATCGTATAATCGGTACGGGTGACATTTGAGCTGAAAGTTTTCCTTTTCTTGATGTTATTTCTTACATGTTTGCATGTAGCACATCTTCCACAGGCATAAAAGCCCGAGAGGAAGTTGAATAACCTTGGTCTAGGCATCACAGGTGGGTCAATGACCCCAGGTACAATAACATCCCGTAAGGCTGGAGCTTTCCTGTAAACAAATTGAGGTCGATCTGGTAGAACAGGTCCCAGAACAGCATCACCTTTGAGTACTGCCCAATGTTTAACAATTATCCGTTCAAATTTTTTATGTTGGATATTAAAGTCCAATAGGATCTTATGATTGATGTTTACATCAGTAGTTGATGTGTCGGGTAATTTGTCAGCAATAATAGTCTCCCTATTCATTAAACGTACCCTTTCAATTTCACTATCTATATCAGAAGCAGAATAACCTTTCTGAACAAATCTTTCAGCAAGAATCTGTGACTGCGATAAATAATCTGCTTCAATGGTACAATTTCTACGTAATCGCACGAACTGGCCCCTAGGGATGTTGCATAACCAGAGCCTATGATGGCAACTGGTCAAAGGTATGTAACCATTACGGTCCGTAGCTTTAAAATAGTTCTTAGTCTGTAGCTTGGTATCGTTTTTAAAAATCTCCAAGTCCAGAAAAGTAATCCTATCACAGGATACTGTCCAGGTAAGAATTATATTTTTGGTGTTAGCATTTAATCGATCCATAAAGCACTGGAGGCTGATCATATCGCCCTCCCAGACCATAATCAGATCGTCTATGTACCGTTTGTAACATAGAAGCTGAGGGGGACGATTTTTGAACACTGTTTCTTCCTCCCAGTGGGCCATAAACAAATTGGCCACACTGGGAGCGAAACGAGCGCCCATAGCAACTCCTCGTTGCTGCAAATAAAAGTTCTTATTATACCAAAAATAGTTATTCATTAAGCAGAAATTTAAACCTTCCAAAATAAACTGGATATGTTGACTGTTCAAATCTGTGCTTTTAAGGGCCCAAATGGTCGAGGCTATAGCTGCTTCGTGGTCAATGATGGTATAGAGGGAACCAACATCTGCAGTCACTAGAATAGTCTCATGAGTACATGTTAGAGTGTCAAGAATCTGTATGACCTGCTTTGTGTCTCGTAGGTAGGCCTCCATTTTGGACACTCGCGGTTGGAGAAAATGGTCCAAATATTGGCCCAGTCTGGAGGTGACAGAGTCTATCCCGTTAACAATTGGTCGACCAGGAGGTCGCGCAGAATCTTTATGTAATTTAGGGAGAAAATAGATAATTGGCGTGCGACAATAGAAGGGATCCAAATAGGATGCCTCTTTTTTGTTTAAAACGCCTTCCTGTTTACCCCTTTCTACCAGGGAATGCAATTCGTTCTTGAATTGAAACATTGGATCACCTCTCAATAGCCGATAGGTATCACTATCACTAAGGAGTCTGGTCATCTCCTCCTGGTAGTATGTCTTACTGAGCACAACAAGACCGCCCCCCTTATCAGCGGGGCGGATCACAATGTCATTCCTCTGCTCTAATGTCTTAATGCCCCTTTTTATTTGATAGGAATCACGGACATTTTTGATCTTCAGATCTTCTAGATCTTTACAGACCAAATTCTTGAATACATCAAGATGTCTAGTGTCCTGACCCTGAGGGTTGAAAACAGACTTATTTCTGAGGTTAGTATGTTGCGTGAAAGACGAGGGGGCACTCCTTTGAATTGGGTTGGAGAGAAAATATCTCTTCATATTTAACCCGCGTATATATTTTTGGACATTAACATAGGTGTGGAACTTGTTAAGATTTCTAATCGGGGCAAACTTGAGACCCCTATCCAGGACCCGAACCTCATCCTCAGAGAGAACAGTCCCACTGAGATTAAAGATTCCGGTCCCTAATATGATCTTGGCCTTTTGGACTCGTCGGCCACCCCTGTTTCCTCTCGGTTTTTCCTTTTTTGGCTGAATTGACCATTTCCGGGAGGACTGTTCTCTCTGAGGATGAGGTTCGGGTCCTGGATAGGGGTCTCAAGTTTGCCCCGATTAGAAATCTTAACAAGTTCCACACCTATGTTAATGTCCAAAAATATATACGCGGGTTAAATATGAAGAGATATTTTCTCTCCAACCCAATTCAAAGGAGTGCCCCCTCGTCTTTCACGCAACATACTAACCTCAGAAATAAGTCTGTTTTCAACCCTCAGGGTCAGGACACTAGACATCTTGATGTATTCAAGAATTTGGTCTGTAAAGATCTAGAAGATCTGAAGATCAAAAATGTCCATGATTCCTATCAAATAAAAAGGGGCATTAAGACATTAGAGCAGAGGAATGACATTGTGATCCGCCCCGCTGATAAGGGGGGCGGTCTTGTTGTGCTCAGTAAGACATACTACCAGGAGGAGATGACCAGACTCCTTAGTGATAGTGATACCTATCAGCTATTGAGAGGTGATCCAATGTTTCAATTCAAGAACGAATTGCATTCCCTGGTAGAAAGGGGTAAACAGGAAGGCGTTTTAAACAAAAAAGAGGCATCCTATT
Organism: Rana kukunoris; assembly: GCA_029574335.1. Classification (NCBI taxonomy): domain Eukaryota; kingdom Metazoa; phylum Chordata; class Amphibia; order Anura; family Ranidae; genus Rana; species Rana kukunoris. The sequence goes on from CM056052.1 coordinate 295,243,019, forward strand.
TGGATCCCTTCTATTGTCGCACGCCAATTATCTATTTTCTCCCTAAATTACATAAAGATTCTGCGCGACCTCCTGGTCGACCAATTGTTAACGGGATAGACTCTGTCACCTCCAGACTGGGCCAATATTTGGACCATTTTCTCCAGCCGCTCGTGTCCAAAATGGAGGCCTACCTACGAGACACAAAGCAGGTCATACAGATTCTTGACACTCTAACATGTACTCATGAGACTATTCTAGTGACTGCAGATGTTGGTTCCCTCTATACCATCATTGACCACGAAGCAGCTATAGCCTCGACCATTTGGGCCCTTAAAAGCACAGATTTGAACAGTCAACATATCCAGTTTATTTTGGAAGGTTTAAATTTCTGCTTAATGAATAACTATTTTTGGTATAATAAGAACTTTTATTTGCAGCAACGAGGAGTTGCTATGGGCGCTCGTTTCGCTCCCAGTGTGGCCAATTTGTTTATGGCCCACTGGGAGGAAGAAACAGTGTTCAAAAATCGCCCCCCTCAGCTTCTATGTTACAAACGGTACATAGACGATCTTATTATGGTCTGGGAGGGCGATATGATCAGCCTCCAGTGCTTTATGGATCGATTAAATGCTAACACCAAAAATATAATTCTTACCTGGACAGTATCCTGTGATAGGATTACTTTTCTGGACTTGGAGATTTTTAAAAACGATACCAAGCTACAGACTAAGAACTATTTTAAAGCTACGGACCGTAATGGTTACATACCTTTGACCAGTTGCCATCATAGGCTCTGGTTATGCAACATCCCTAGGGGCCAGTTCGTGCGATTACGTAGAAATTGTACCATTGAAGCAGATTATTTATCGCAGTCACAGATTCTTGCTGAAAGATTTGTTCAGAAAGGTTATTCTGCTTCTGATATAGATAGTGAAATTGAAAGGGTACGTTTAATGAATAGGGAGACTATTATTGCTGACAAATTACCCGACACATCAACTACTGATGTAAACATCAATCATAAGATCCTATTGGACTTTAATATCCAACATAAAAAATTTGAACGGATAATTGTTAAACATTGGGCAGTACTCAAAGGTGATGCTGTTCTGGGACCTGTTCTACCAGATCGACCTCAATTTGTTTACAGGAAAGCTCCAGCCTTACGGGATGTTATTGCACCTGGGGTCATTGACCCACCTGTGATGCCTAGACCAAGGTTATTCAACTTCCTCTCGGGCTTTTATGCCTGTGGAAGATGTGCTACATGCAAACATGTAAGAAATAACATCAAGAAAAGGAAAACTTTCAGCTCAAATGTCACCCGTACCGATTATACGATTAAAGAGCTTGTTACTTGTGATACTATGTAACGCCACAGGCGTTCCTCTCTCTCTCTCCTCGGCACTTCCTTCCTCCCCAGACTTCTGCAGTGACAGATGCGCATCACTTCCGGTGCGCACTGTTATGCGTTCCATGCTGGAACGCGGAAGTGCGCCCCGGCGTGCAGCGCATTCTCCCGCACCGCGCGCGCTATTTAAAGCCCCAGGAATGACGGCAGGATTGTTCCACTATTTTGTTGGGCACCTGCCGTCACCTGGGACCCCTCAGAGCACCCCACCTGTTACAGCAAAGTACCACTAGTTGAGCACTGGGTGGAACCCTGCTCCCCATAGACTCCAGCAACCTCCCAGCTCTCATTACCCTGCTTCCAGGAACTTTACACTGCTCTCCATCAAGCCTGCATCTAACCAGCTCCAGTATTCTAATCCTAGGATCCATCCTGCTGCAGCTTCTCTACTGGGGATAGGAGCCAGAGGCGTAACTAGAATCTTCAGGGCCCCGGTGCAAGAAACCATGAAGGGCCCCCCCCCCACATGGGCATTGCTAGGTCTAAAAAAAATCTCGGGCTAGAGCCCACAGCAGTGTAGCAAGCAAGTAAAGAAAGTCCTATGCTTGGGCATGTATACACATGTATACAACATATGTGTGTGTATGTATATATTGTCACATAACTGAGTGCAGATCCTCCTTACATCAGGGTTCACAGAGAGCCCTCCCATACATCAGATATCACAGAGAGCCCAGCCCCCATACATCAGTCCCCAGAGAGCCAACCCCTCAATACAGGATCCCCAGAGAGCCCCCCATACATCAGGGTCCCCAGAGAGCCCCCCCATACATCAGGGTCACCAGATAGCCCCCCCATACATCAGGGTCCCCAGAGAGCCCCCCCAAACTTCAGAGTACCCAGAGAGCTGTCATCTGTTAGTCAGTGTCCACTTGGGAGGGGAGAATGGCTTGGTGAGGGTGAGAGAGGGAGAGAGAGAGAGAGAGGTGGCAGAGAGAAAGGTGGTAGAGAGAAAGGTGGTAGAGAGAGAGAGGTGGCAGAGAGAGAGAGGTGGCAGAGAGAAAGGTGCTAGAGAGAGAGAGGTGGTAGAGAGAGAGAGGGAGAGAGCGAGAGAGAGAGAGAGAGGTGGTAGAAAGAGATAGAGGTGGTAGAGAGAAAGAGAGAGGTGGTAGAGAGAAAGAGAGAGGTGGTAGAGAGAAAGAGAGAGGTGGTAGAAAGAGAGAGAGAGAGGTGGTAGAAAGAGAGAGAGAGGTGGTAGAAAGAGAGAGAGAGGTGGTAGAGAGAGAGAGAGAGAGAGAGAGGGGTGGGAGAGAGAGGTGGTAGAGAGAGAGAGAGAGGTGGTAGAGAGAGAAAGGTGGTAGAGAGAGAGAGAGAGAGAGAGAGAAAGAGGTGGTAGAGAGAGAGGTGGTAGAGAAGTGGTAGAGAGAGAGAGAGGTGGTAGAGAGAGAGAGAGAGAGAGAGAGGTGGTAGAGAGAGATGGTAGAGAGAGAGAGGTGGTAGAGAGAGAGGGGTGGTAGAGAGAGAGAGGTGGTAGAGAGAGAGAGATGGTAGAGAGAGAGAGGTGGTAGAGAGAGAGGGGTGGTAGAGAGAGAGAGAGAGACAGAGGGGGGTGGTAGAGAGAGAGAGAGAGGTGGTAGAGAGAGAGAGAGAGAGAGACAGAGAGCACCCCCCATACATAAGGGTTCACAGAGAGCCCCCCCCATACAGAGTCCCCAGAGAGCCCCCCCATACATCAGAGTACCCAGAGAGCTGTCATCTGTTAGTCAGTGTCCACTTGGGAGGGGAGAATGGCTTGGTGAGGGTGAGAGAGGGAGAGAGAGAGAGGTGGCAGAGAGAAAGGTGGTAGAGAGAAAGGTGGTAGAGAGAGAGAGGTGGCAGAGAGAGAGAGAGAGGTGGCAGAGAGAAAGGTGCTAGAGAGAGAGAGGTGGTAGAGAGAGAGAGGTGGTAGAGAGAGAGAGAGAGAGGGAGAGAGCGAGAGAGAGAGAGAGAGGTGGTAGAAAGAGAGAGAGGTGGTAGAGAGAAAGAGAGAGGTGGTAGAGAGAAAGAGAGAGGTGGTAGAGAGAAAGAGAGAGGTGGTAGAAAGAGAGAGAGAGGTGGTAGAAAGAGAGAGAGAGGTGGTAGAGAGAGAGAGAGGTGGTAGAGAGAGGTGGTAGAGAGAGAGAGAGAGGTGGTAGAGAGAGAAAGGTGGTAGAGAGAGAGAGGTGGTAGAGAGGTGGTAGAGAGAGAGAGGTGGTAGAGAGAGAGAGGTGGTAGAGAGAGAGAGAGAGAGAGAGAGAGGTGGTAGAGAGAGATGGTAGAGAGAGAGAGGTGGTAGAGAGAGAGAGGTGGTAGAGAGAGAGGGGTGGTAGAGAGAGAGAGAGAGAGGTGGTAGAGAGAGAGAGATGGTAGAGAGAGAGAGGTGGTAGAGAGAGAGGGGTGGTAGAGAGAGAGAGGTGGTAGAGAGAGAGAGGTGGTAGAGAGAGAGAGACAGAGGGGGTGGTAGAGAGAGAGAGAGAGGTGGTAGAGAGAGAGAGAGAGGTGGTAGAGAGAGAGAGAGAAGAGAGAGAGGTGGTAGGTAGAGAGAGAGAGAGAGGTGGTAGGTAGAGAGAGAGAGGTGGTAGAGAGAGAGGTGGTAGAGAGAGAGGTGGTAGAGAGAGAGAGAGAGAGGTGGTAGAGAGAGAGAGAGAGAGAGAGAGAGAGAGGTGGTAGAGAGAGAGAGAGAGGTGGTAGAGAGAGAGAGAGAGGTGGTGGTAGAGAGAGAGAGAGAGAGAGGTGGTAGAGAGAGAGAGAGAGAGGTGGTAGAGAGAGAGAGAGAGTGAGGTGGTAGAGAGAGAGAGAGAGGTGGTAGAGAAAGAGAGGTGGTAGAGAGAGAGAGAGAGACAGGTGGTAGAGAGAGAGAGAGCGGTGGTAGAGAGAGAGAGAGAGAGAGAGAGAGGTGGTAGAGAGAGAGATAGGTGGCAGAGAGAGAGAGAGGTGGTAGAGAGAGAGAGAGAGAGAGGTGGTAGAGAGAGAGAGAGAGAGGTGGTAGAGAGAGAGAGAGAGAGAGAGGTGGTAGAGAGAGAGAGAGGTGGAGAGAGAGAGAGAGAGGTGGTAGAGAGAGAGAGAGAGGTGGTAAAGAGAGAGAGAGAGAGGGGTGGTAGAGAGAGAGAGAGAGAGAGAGGTGGTAAAGAGAGAGAGATGGTAGAGAGAGAGAGAGAGATGGTAGAGAGAGAGAGATGGTAGAGAGAGAGAGAGATGGTAGAGAGAGAGAGGTGGTAGAGAGAGAGAGAGAGGTGGTAGAGAGAGAGAGAGAGGTGGTAGAGAGAGAGAGAGAGAGAGAGATGGTAGAGAAAGGTGGTAGAGAGAGAGGTGGTAGAGAGAGAGAGAGGTGGTAAGAGAGAGAGAGACTAGAGAGGAAAGAGGGGTGGGGAGAGAGAGAGACAGAGAGAGAGAGAGAGAGAGGGGGTGGTAGAGAGAGAGAGAGAGAGGTGGGGGGGAGAGAGAGAGAGTTGGGAGAGAGAGAGAGAGGTGGGGGGTAGTAGAGAGAGAGAGAGAGGTGGTAGAGAGAGAGAGAGAGAGAAAGAGAGAGAGGGTGGTAGAGAAAGAGAGAGAGAGAGAGGGGGGTGAGAAAGAGAGATAGGAGTTGTATTAGAGGGGGGGTGGAGATGAAAGAGAGAGAGGGGGGGTTGGGAAAGAGAGAGAGAGAGAGAGAGCGAGAGAGAGAGAGGTGGTAGAGAAAGAGAGAGGTGGTAGAGAGAGAGAGAGGGGTGGTAGAGAGAGAGAGAGGGGGGTGGTAGAGAGATGAGAGAGAGAGGTGTGGAGAGAAAGAGTTTGAGCGAGCGGTGGGGTAGAAGAGAGGGGGGTATAGAGAGAGAGAGAGGGGTGGTAGAGAGAGAGAGGTGGTAGAGAGAGCGGTGGTAGAGAGAGAGAGAGGTGGTAGAGAAAGAGAGAGAGAGCGAGGTGGTAGAGAGAGAGAGAGGTGGTAGAGAGAGAGAGAGAGCTGGTAGAGAGAGGGAGAGAGGTGGTAGAGAGAGAGAGAGGTGGTAGAGAGAGAGAGAGAGAGAGAGAGGGGTGGTAGAGAAAGACAGATAGATAGGTGGTAGAGAAAGAGAGATAGGTGGTAGAGAAAGAGGGGTGGTAGAGAAAGAGAGAGCGAGAGAGAGAGAGCGAGAGAGAGAGGTGGTAGAGAAAGAGAGAGAGAGGGGTGGTAGAGAGAGAGAGAGAGCGAGAGAGAGAGAGAGCGAGAGAGAGAGGTGGTAGAGAAAGAGAGAGAGAGGTGGTAGAGAGAGAGAGAGAGAGAGGTGGTAGAGAGAGAGGTGGTAGAGAGAGAGAGACAGAGAGAGAGAGAGACAGAGAGAGAGAGAGGGGGGTGGTAGAGAGAGAGAGACAGAGAGAGAGAGGGGGTGGGAGAGAGAGAGAGGTGGTAGAGAGAGAGAGAGAGAGAGAGAGGGGGGTGGTAGAGAGAGAGAGAGGTGGTAGAGAGAGAGAGAAAGAGAGAGAGGGGTGGTAGAGAAAGAGAGGTGGTAGAGAAAGAGAGAGAGAGAGAGGTGGTAGAGAAAGAGAGAGAGAGAGGTGGTAGAGAAAGAGAGATAGGTGGTAGAGAAGTGGGGGGTTTGAGATGAGAGAGAGGGGGGTTGTGAAAGAGAGAGCGAGAGAGAGAGAGAGAGAGAGAGAGGTGGTAGAGAAAGAGAGAGGTGGTAGAGAGAGAGAGAGGGGTGGTAGAGAGAGAGAGGGGTGGTAGAGAGAGAGAGAGAGAGGGGTGGTAGAGAAAGAGAGAGCGAGCGGTGGGAGAGAGAGAGGTGGTAGAGAGAGAGAGAGAGGGGTGGTAGAGAGAGAGAGGTGGTAGATAGAGAGGTGGTAGAGAGAGAGAGAGAGGTGGTAGAGAAAGAGAGAGAGAGCGAGGTGGTAGAGAGAGAGAGAGAGGTGGTAGAGAGAGAGAGGTGGTAGAGAGAGAGGGGTGGTAGAGAGAGAGGGGTGGTAGAGAGAGAGGGGTGGTAGAGAGAGAGAGAGAGAGAGGTGGTAGAGAGAGACAGAGGGGGGTGGTAGAGAGAGAGAGAGGTGGTAGAGAGAGAGAGGTGGTAGAGAGAGAGAGGTGGTAGAGAGAGAGAGAGAGAGAGGTGGTAGAGAGAGAGAGAGAGGTGGTAGAGAGAGGTGGTAGAGAGAGAGAGAGAGAGGTGGTAGAGAGAGAGAGATGGTAGAGAGAGAGAGGTGGTAGAGAGAGAGAGAGAGAGAGAGAGAGAGGTGGTAGAGAGAGAGAGAGAGGTGGTAGAGAGAGAGAGAGGTGGTAGAGAGAGAGAGAGAGGTGGTAGATAGAGAGAGAGAGAGAGGTGGTAGATAGAGAGAGAGAGAGAGAGAGAGAGAGGTGGTAGATAGAGAGAGAGAGGTGGGAGAGAGAGGTGGTAGAGAGAGAGACAGAGAGAGAGAGGGAAAGAGAGGGGGTGGTAGAGAGAGAGAGAGAGGTGGTAGAGAGAGAGAGAGAGAAAGAGAGAGAGTGGTGGTAGAGAAAGAGAGAGAGAGAGGGGTGGTAGAGAACGAGAGAGAGAGAGGTGGTAGAGAAAGAGAGATAGGTGGTAGAGAAAGAGGGGTGGAAGAGAAAGAGAGAGAGAGGTGGTAGAGAGAGAGAGAGAGGGGTGGGTAGTTAAGAGAGAGGGGGTAGTGTTAGAGAGAGAGGGGTGGTAGAGAAAGAGAGAGAGGGGTAGTAGAGAAAGAGGTGGGAGAGAAAGAGAGAGCGAGCGGTGGGAGAGAAAGAGAGAGCGAGCGGTGGGAGAGAAAGAGAGAGCGAGCGGTGGGAGAGAGAGAGGTGGTAGAGAGAGAGAGAGAGAGAGAGGGGTGGTAGAGAGAGAGAGAGAGAGGTGGTAGAGAGAGAGGTGGTGGAGAAAGAGAGAGAGAGAGCGAGCGGTGGGAGAGAGGTGGTAGAGAGAGAGGTGGTAGAGAAAGAGAGAGAAAGAGCGGTGGGAGAGAGAGAGGTGGTAGAGAGAGAGAGGGGTGGTAGAGAGAGAGAGAGAGAGAGAGAGAGATAGAGGGGGTGGTAGAGAGAGAGGGGGGGTGTAGAGAGAGAGAGGGGGGTGGTAGAGAGAGAGAGAGGTGGTAGAGAGAGAGAGAGGGGTGGTAGAGAAAGAGAGAGAGAGAGAGGTGGTAGAGAGAGAGAGCGAGGTGGTAGAGAGAGAGCGAGAGGGAGAAAGAGAGAGGGGGGAGAGGAAGGAGAGAGAGGGGGAGGGGGGAGGGAAGGAGAGAGAGGGGGAAGGGAAGAGAGAGAGGGGGAGGGGGGAGGGAAGGAGAGAGAGGGGGAAGGGAGAGAGAGCGAGAGAGAGGGGGAGGGAGGGAGAGAGAGAGAGGGGGGAGGGAAGGAGAGAGAGGGGGAGGGGGGAGGGAAGGAGGGGAGGGGGGGAGGGAAGGAGAGAGAGGGGGAGGGGGAGGGAAGGAGAGAGAGAGGGGGAGGGAAGGAGAGAGAGGGGGAGGGGGGAGGGAAGGAGAGAGAGGGGGAGGGAAGGAGAGAGAGGGGGGAGGGAAGGAGAGGGAGGGGGAGGGAGGGAGGGAGAGGAGAGAGGGGGGGAGGGAGAGGAGAGAGAGAAGAGAGGTGGATGGGAGAGAGGGAGGGAAGGAGAGAGAGGGGGAGGGAGGGGGGAGAAAAGGGAGGGGGGGGAGGGGAGGGGGAGAGGGGAGAGGGGGGAGGGGAGAGAGAGAGAGAAGGGGTGGACAAGAGAGGGGGTGGGAGGGAGAGAAAGAGGCTGGCCTGCAGTCCTTCCTGTACCCCCTGTCCCAGCCCCTGTCTGTGGTGTAGGTGTGTGCCATGCACCTACCTCCAGCCCATCCTTGTCCTCTGTCCTCGGTCAGCCTATGTTTGTTCTTGATGACAGGCACAGCTGGAGCAGATGTTGGGGGAAGGTGTGCAGGCTCTGGGACTGGGAGGATGTCACTGCTGCTCAGGTCAGGTCTTCTCTCACTCTCTCGCGCTGCTCCTTCCAGCCATCCTCTTGCTGCTCCCCGGGTCACCACTCTCTGTTGTTGTTTTCAGCTGCTGCTGCTGCTGCTCTTCCTCAGATGTTGTGAAACTGTGCCTCTCTGGTATGTCAAGAGGCAGCCTCGGAGCTCAGCTGTGTTGGACCCCAGGAGGCAGAGCAGTAGCGCGGAGGTCGGAGGAGGAAGTGAAATCCTCCCGTGCTTTCAGCTCTGAACACGGAGGGGGGGGGCACTACAGCCGTGATGTCACTGGTTGCTACACGCCAAGCGGCTCTAGCAACCAGTGGACAGAAGATGGAAGTGGTTCTGCGGCTGGAGCCAGCGGTACCGCGGCTCAGACTCCCCACTGAAATCCACACTACATTACTAATTAAACAGCAATGTAGGCACCCGGCAATTAGGGCCCCCGCACAGCGGCAGAACGGCAGGGCCCAGTTGCGACGGCGACTGCAGCGACACTGAAAGTTCCGCCACTGATAGGAGCTGACACTCTAAACGTCTGAACTGCAAGTATACTGTGTATAGACTGTGACTACAACCAGGCTAGTGCTGTGAGAAGTTTCCTTTGCTTGAATGCTATGACTTGAGGCTATTATTACCTATTAGAACTCTCTGACTGTTTAAACATACATGCTATGTACATGAACTGTCGTTGAATACAACACTTGATGTCCGACCACTCATGGTCCGAACCTATAGGGTCATACTATTCTAATTACTAGCTTGATTCACCAACTAATCTATACTTGCCATATCTATGCCTGTTTATGATTTAACTGAGAACGCTCCCTTTTGGTTGGTTTGCATATAGAGGTTGTGATGAAATAAACCCTTAACTTTCTGTTCACACAAGAGAGTGCGGTTGTGGTTTATGATGAGAAACCTCTTTAGCTGGAACTCCGTTAAGTTTATCTAACGATAACGTGACCGTAACATACTGAAGGTGTCATTTACATGTTGGAATGTGAATGCGGGTTGCAATACGTTGGACGTACCTCACGTCCTCTGCATGTTCGTGTAGGTGAACATATTAGTTGCATACGACGAGGTGTCAAAACCCACAGCGTGTCAAAACATTTCAGACAGCACCACGACCGTAACCCCAAAGGTCTAAAATTTTGGGGTATCGAGAGAGTGTCCAAACACTGGAGGGGTGGACACTTTATTCGGCAATTGAGTCGTCGCGAATCCTATTGGATTTTCAAGCTCAAGGTTGCCGCCCCTAGGGGCCTCAACGTGGAGTTTGATCTAAATTGCTTTATTTCCAATCGTTAGCATTTCAAGGGGCGATTTGTATAAAGTTTTTAAAATTATATTTTTTTTAAATTATTATATTTTTTTATTATTAATGTTTATTATTAGGCCCTCAATATGGGATTCTATATAATTTTTAAGTTTCTGATTAGTAATATGTTTGTATTATTCAGTTGTAGATATTAATTTATTGCTGTTAACTGTTATTGTGAAGTGGTGATGATCGTGGATGATGTCCTGCCTTACTGTTAATTGAGAATTTATAATGGTTTGAATGTGCTAGCAGTTTTAGTTATAACCAGGCTTTATTATTGTGGACTTTTGGTATTTATTCCTTTTTTCCTTCAAGTCCCATTGGATCCCGTTTGTCCTTATATTACTGCTATGTAGCCATTCATTTCCGCATTGCTGTGACCCATGTGACCTTGCTCCGGATGTTGTTGGTTAATGGTGTGTTCCGGTTGGCTGCAACTATGAGCTTTCCGATTGGTTACTGAGTCACATGCACACTATATATGTTATGCCATTGGGGACGTCTGGCGCGCTCTCTCCGCTTGACGCTGAAGAAGTCCCGCCCACGGGACGTAACGCGTACGTGAGGGGAGGAGCTACGCAGGACGTCACCCCGATCATCGCCGCTGTGAATCGTGACTTTGTTGTTACAGCATGCACTCGGCTTATGAGTGTTTTTAAATGTGAGTGCTTTTGTTTTACCTTGCTCTTAAAATAAAAACCGGCTTTATACAGAGAGCACTAGATATTGTCTGTGTTTCCTCTTACATATGGCTACCCCGCTGATATCTGTATGATATGAGGAATTGGCTTGGAGGTCGGATCTGATTGGTATTTTTCTGACATGCTTTGTGACTCTCACGGGTCGAAGCAACAAGGTGAGAGTCCATCTTACTTGCGGTGGTGGATCCCCTTTTCTCTGTGTTTTCTCTTCACCTTCACTCCTGCTGGACTTATTTGTGTTATTCACTGGCACTGAATGGACTTGATTTATGGTCACTTGGACATTTATATTTCACTGGCTTTCATCTTTTTTAAATTTTATATTGTTTACTGTTTATTATATGTATTGTTAATTTTCTTTGCGCTGCACTTTTTCACTTTAATATATGCTTTGGGAATTTTTTATGAATTTATCCTCAGTGCTGGCTTGCATATTTATTCTGTAATTATTTGTTTACATCCCAGCGCTGAATTTTCATTTTTGTATTTCTGCACAACTTTGCCATGAGAAAGGGCCTGCAGATTGCCCTACGTGATGACCTGACCCCCCAACCACACAGCCCCCCCCTGCCAGAGGAGACCCCGTCAGCTGATGGAAGAGCAGTCAGGAGGGTCCCCGTGTTACGAATCTTTGACTGTTAAACACACACATACAGCATGGCACACAGACAAAGCACACGTGTACACCACTGTGGTCCCTAGCACACACACCCCACATCCACATCACATTGGATTAGCCCAAGTCCAGCATGTAGGACTTGGGAGCAGCAACGCCACGTCAAGGCCCCAATGATGTTGCTGTCCATTCATACACCATTCACACAGCCGTGGGGATAACCTCTCCCCAACGGCCGAGGGTGACACCCCTTACTGGCAGGAGTGCCAACCCCCTCACATTCACACACCATTCACACTGCACCGTGTGCAGTATCAAATAAAAAAAAAGCTCTTACCCAGAGCATAATATAACCAAAAAAAAAGCTCTTACCCAGAGCAAAATAATAAGAAATAAAAAAATTAATGGGCCTGGCGGGGGCTCCGCCTGGTGCCACGGCTCCTGCCCCTCACTTGCCTGGGGGCAGCCACAGGTGGGGGGGGGGTAGCAGGTGGAGGAGGAGCATCCCCACGTCCCTCCCTGGCTGCCTGCATGCCCTCCAGGGCAACCGCTATGCGTGTCTGCACAGCAGTCTGCTCCTCGACTGCAAGGCGCAGGGCATGAACCTCCCCCACAAGGTCAGAGGTGTTCGCCTGCAGCTCCCCCAGGCTGGTCAGCGTTGCTGCGCTGTTGACAGTAAGGTCTTGGATGGCATCTGTAAGGTGTCCCGAGGATGCCAGGCTGTCGGCCAGGCGCCTCATCTCCTCCACGACCTCTGACAGGTGCCGATTTTGCTGGTCCTGCTGTCTGGCCAGCTGTTCCGGCAGGACCTTATGAACACCCCTGGTCTTGCACGTTGCCTTCCGGGGAGTGGCAGGGGATCGGGCATAAGGTGAGGATGTTGAGGGGCCGGAGATGAGGGGGGGAGAAACAGAGGGACTGGAGAGGTTGGGGGGGACACTGAGGGGTTCGATAAAGATGGGGGGATAGCCTGGGCTGGTCCGGGCAACCCATCATCCTCCTCCAAAACAACGTACAGGTCCTGGTCCTGGACTACGACATCCTCCTCAACCACCTCCTCTGTTGAGGTGTGCCCACTTCCCTCCAAGTCCTGTTCCAGGGGGGCAGCCAGAGGGACTGGATGCTCGGGGGATGGATCCTGATGGGCCCTGGCATCAACAGATGGCCCGCTCCCTCCTGCACATCTGTGGATGACACAAAAGATGCCCATGTTGGTGGACCCACACACTTGGCACATGTTCCCTTCCACCCCCATACATGCTACACAACAGATATAATATAAAACACACTTACCTGTTCTCAGGGCTGGCTTTTGGGACTCATAGCCCCCAACTCCCTCAACCTGCTCCGTCTGCAGGCAGTGGGCAACCACCTTCTCCTCCTCAGTCAGGCGGACAGTGCAGGGTGGGCCCCCTCCAGTGCCCCTGGCATGCCGAGCTATGGCAGCCAGCTTGCCCTTCACGAGACGCCGCAGGTCATTCATTTTCTTTTGAATGTCCTGCGGTGTCCGGACCTAATGAGAGAGGGCATTCACTTGGCACGCGACCTTCATTAGGATCTGATCCCTCCGGGACTTGCTGGTCCGGGCACTGTCAGCACCATGGAGCCGCGAGTCATATTTCTCCATTGCCCTCACAACAATGGCCCTCTCCTCTGGGGAGAAATTTTTCTTCCTCCTCTCCTTAACAGCACTTGTCATTTTGTCCTGCACAAACTTTGGCCGTCACTATCAAGAAAATGGGAGACGTTTGCGCTGCACGGGCGCATGTGTGGCCGCATTATATACCCTGCGCCGGCGAATCGTAGGGAGGCTTTGCGCATGTGCAGAAGGCATTCACGTCACGGCGCGGGTCAACCACGTCACGGCGCGGGTCATCCACGTCACGGTGCATGCTCCGTTCGTCCTGGCCTGCATTTGCATGGGGTCACGCTTCATTACAATGCAACACGCCCACTTCCCTCCTACTTTGTTGTTGCGCCGGATTACGCCGATGATTTTACGCGACGCAGGCGCATCTTGGAGCGCATTTACTTAGGGAATACGGTACTTGCCACTCCGCGTTACGTCGGCGTAGTGCATCTGAGATGCGCAACGCCTGCATAATTAGGCGCGCATCTACGAGAATCTGGCCCTCTAACTCTTTCTCACTCTACCCAACCTGGAAAACATTTTGTACACACATATGTCTTTTTTTAACCTAACTATTAAATATCTAACAGAGCCAATAATAGTGTCCAGGGGCGGACTGGCCTATGAGTCACTCGGGCACTGCCCCAGGGCCCCATGCCACTAGGGGGTCCCATCAGGGTTGCCAGGCTCAGTAAAACCAGGGAATCCATGTTTTTTTTACATCTGTCCCTGATATGTCCGAAAGCAGCATATGCTTTTGATGAAAAAATCCTGAGATTTTAGCTGCCCCGCCTTTGCACTGCCTCCTGGCGTGGTGGCCATCTGTAAGCCCAGGGGCCCCATAAACTTCTATTGCCCGGGGGCCCTATTAGTTGTCAGTCCGCCCCTGATAGTGTCTCAGGGCCAGATTCAGGTACATCTGCGCATTATTGGACCGGCGTAGTGCACCGCCTTTACGTTAGACTTGCGCAATGTAGCCGCGTAATCACCCTATTCTCATAGCTTTGCACATACGTAACGTTATTTCAGAGGCGTAGGGCGGAGTAATACAAATTGGGAAGGACGTGGGCGTGTTACATTGAAATGAGCCGTGACCCCATGCAAATGAAGGGCCGGCCGGCTCGCGCATGCGCGCTTGAAGGAGACCATGGTCAGCTCCGCTGTGCGCATGCTCACAACTCGGGAACGGCGCAATCAGTGAAATTGGAAATGGACTAAGGACTACGCAGACAGCATAAATAGACAGACACAAACGCACTTCCATTGCAAAAGTACATCCCTTTGTCCCTTCCCATTTAACCAAGTGCTTTTGTCCCGTTGTTCGTTGCGTTGTGTTTTGTATTTGTCAGATTAGTGTACTGTGTGATCAAGTGTTTGTTAGTAGATCTTTAAAAGTGTTTTTTGATAAGTGTTTGAGAGACTGTTTGTTTGATATATTTCTGTTCGTTTGTTTTCTTGCTTAATTTTTGCTGTTTGTTTTTGTGACTGTTTTTTGCTGAGTGCTTGTGTGATTTTTTGGGTGTTAGTTTTCTCTTTGTGTGTGTTCTTGCTTGATTGGTTTTGCTTGTTTTTGTGACTGATTTTTGTTGACTGGGAGTGTTTTTTTTTCAGTATGACAGAGAGAAAGCGAAAACTAAATTTTACTTTGGGGGAAAAAATAATTCTTGCCCGGGCCATTAGCGATTATGGGCGTTTCCTCCACGGCCCGGACAGTGCCAACACCACCCCGGCCAGGAGGAGGGAGATTTTGGACCTCATCACTGAGCAGGTCAATTCAGCGGGGGAGGGGGAGACACGGACCCGGTCTGGGATTGACAAAAATATTAATGACCTCCGGCGTCTGGTCAAACAGAAGCTGGCCAAAATGCTTGCCCATGCCAGGGGCACAGGAGGGGGCCCACCATGCCATATTAGGCTGACAGCGGAGGAGCGTGCGGTGGTCCTGACCTTCCATCGGCATGAAGTTGAGGGCCTGCCCGGCTTTGACTCAAGTCCGGAGCCCGTGGTGCCAGGTAAGTTTTTTTTTTAATATCAGGTGTGTAGCATGTGTGGGGGAGGGGGGGAAAGGGAATATGTGGCAAGTGTGTGGCCGGACAAGGCCGGAGTCCGCGGAGGAGGTTGAAGAGGAGGAGCAGGAGGTTGAAGAGGAGGAGTTTCATAAGGAGGAGGAGTCCATGTCAGGCACTGGACTTTTTGGTCCCCTTCTCCCCGGCCACAAGCATCAGCTGGAGGCAGGAAGTCATCCCAGAAGACCAGGGGGGTGGCCGATCTCCTGCCCGCCACTCTGAGAAGGGACCAGTTCCTCCAGACCTGCCATCTGGGACAGGTCAGCCAGACATTGGTGTGGATGGAGGAGAGCCTGTCCTCCATCAAGGATACGCTGGGGAACCTGGACTCCCACTCCCGGGCTTTCACAATCTGCCTTAACGAGCTGCAGACTACATCAGCAGGCGTTGGGCAGGATGTGAGGGCCCTCACCCAGGCTATCCAGGCCAACACGGCAACACTAGGTGGTGCCCTGGACAGAATAGCCGTGGCCTTGGAGGGCAGGCCGCCAGGTGGGCAGAGATCAGGGGCTGCTCCTCCTTCCCCATTTTTCCCCCTCCCCATGAGTCTCCCCTGAGGAGCCGGGGCCGTGGCCGGGGGCGCCCCAGGCGTGGCTCACGTCAAGGGCACTAATTTTTTTCCCCCTTTTTTTTTTTGCTGGAAATTTTTTGATTTTGCTTGTCATTTTTTTTTTTTGGGTTGTGAATGCTGTTTGAATGTGGGGGTGACATTCCTGCCGGAAAAGGGGTGTCACCCTCAATTTTGGTGGAGTAGGGTTCCCCAGGACCAGGGAGAAGTGATCCCCAGGTCCGTGTGAATGGTGTATGAATGTACAGTGACATAATTGGAGCCTTGGCGTGGCGTTGCTGCTCACAAGTCCTGCATGGTGGACTGGTGCCAATCCAATTTGATGAGGATGTGGGGTGTGTGTGCTAGGGACCACAGTGGTGTGCATGCATGCATTCTCATTGTGCAATGATTAATGTGTGTGTTTAACGTGCAAAGATGCCCAATGTGAGCTGTCTCCTGGCTGCTCTTCCCTCAGAAGACGGGGGACCCTCGGTTAGGGGGGGATTGTCTGGTTCAGGGGTCAGGTCATCACGTAGGTCAATCTGCAGGCCCTTTCTCACTGCGAAGTTGTGCAGCATGCAACATGCACCGATGATATGGCACACAAAGTTTGGGGAATACAAGAGGGTACCCCCAGACTTACCCAGGCATCGGAAACGTGACTTCAGGAGGCCAAAGGTGCGCTCCACCACTGCACGTGTTTGGGCATGTGCTTGATTGTATCTTTCCTCTCCTGGGGTTTGGGGGTTCCGGATAGGAGTCATGAGATGGGGTCCCAGTGGATATGCAGAGTCACCTGTAAGGGAAAAGACAGGAGGATTTTAGTCATGCATGTGGCCCTTGTGATGTGTGCATCATGGGGGGGTACAGTCATGCCTGCCACCCATGTCACTCACCAACCAGCCAGGTGGCCCCATACACGTTCTGATCGAATTCCATTCGGATGTGGCTTTGATTGTAGATGTAGCTGTCATGGCTGGACCCTGGGTGTTTGGCACAGACGTGCCATATGAGGCCTTGGGCATCGACTATCACCTGTACGTTGATGGAATGCCAATGCTTCCGATTGCGGTACATGTGCTCTGTCTCATGGGGGGGCTGGAGTGCCACATGTGTGCAATCAATGGCCCCGATGGTGCGTGGGAATCTGGCAATTCTGTAGAAATCTGTCATTGCCTTCAGCCGCAGGTCCTCAGTGGTGGGTTTGATGATTTGATTGGCCATGCGTCTGAGGATTGCTGGGACAACCTGGTGCACACATCTGCTCATGGAGGATTGTGACATCCCAGCCACCACTCCACTTGTTCTTTGAAAAGAGCCACTGGCAAGGACATGGAGTGTTGCCATGACCTTGACCAGTGGCTGCACTGCATGTGAGCGTTGTGTTGGGCTGGTGATGTCCTCCTGCAGGGTTGTGGTTAATTCCAGGATGGCATGAGGGGTGAATCTGAAGATGCGATACACCTCAGAATCACTCATGCCAAAGAGGTCTATGCGTGTGCGGTATATCCTCTCCCGTGCCCTCCTCCTTGCCCTCCTCCTTCTTTGCTCATCTAAAGTCAGTAGTATAGCTATGCGCGACGATGCCCCTGGCATGTTGGCATACAGATTGTTGTGCAACACGTGTGACTGCTGAGCTCCTCACTAACAGTGTTGCTTTATCTAACATGTAGACTTTTTTTCTCTTTTTAGACCAGCTTTTATATGGTCTAATTTTAGACAGGACATTTTGCTGTTGCGCACACTGCGTAGCCTGTGCTGCCCCAACGTTCTTTTGTGGATCCCCGTAAGTCCCTCATTAGCATATTTGACTAGCAAATCAATGGTCTGTCTAGCGCAGTTTTGGATGCGCCTGTCTAACGAAATTCCGCTGGACAAAAAAAAGTAGATTTCTTGCGTATCTCGTTTCGGGGATGCCGTGCATCGAAACGCACACGCACATTTTGACTTACGCACGCGCATCTCCTGTTGCGCAGGCGTAATCGCTCTGTGAATCTGGGCCTCAATGTTTTTCTTCCCCAGCCTAATCTATTTATAAATAATAGGTGCTCTTCGACATATTCAATCTACTAATATGCATTTTTTACAGTAAATAGGTTTTCTATTTTATCAGTAACTGTTCAATAATACAGACACATTTTTATAAAACCCATTGTATGCTTTAGCAGGTTATATTTGGATAGATGATGTTACTTTGTACTATTTGCTCAACTACTGTTTTGTAACATACCATGCATATTGTCAAAGTTGTTGTTAGTCGAAATTCACCATGTGTAAAATTTTGCTGATCCTGTTTTTGTGTCTGGACAGCAAATTTTTTATACTAGGCTTACTGGGTCTTGTCTGTCTTTGTTTTCGTAACTTAAACATTTACTACTGTATCAGTATGCTGTCCTTTCTTTTTGTTTTGTTTAGATTGCTGAGTTACGGTTTGTCAGTTTCAGGCTCTGAAGCTAAGCCATCAGTGTTACATGGCTGGAAGTACATTGAATTCTAAAGCACAATGTTCTAATGGCATTTTTAGATATATTCTTTTAAATCCAGTAGCCTTCCCCATTGTTCTTCCAATTTACAAGTCACTCATTTAAAATGTACCCTTTAATGCACTATAGAATTTTAATGTAGACAGCTGTTGCTTTTCCAAAAAGAAATACATTATATCGTGCAAAATTTGCAAAAAGATGCAATTTTTCTAGCAATTAATATAGATAACAAATGTGTTATTGTACTAAATAACCCTTAAGGTAAACTAAAATGATTTTCTGTCAGTTTTATTTATTTATTTTTGTCCATATATAGATAATGGGTCCCTAATGCAAAATTTTGACAGGGACTTTCTTTCCAGCAACCTACCTATAATCATTGTTAACATAAAGTATGCCTCAATAACATTTTCCGGCTAACGACTCTGGGCCAGATTCAGATACATTTGCGTATCTTTAACGCTACGCCGCCGCAACTTAGAGAGGCAAGTTACGGCGGTGTAGCGTAAATGGGCCGGCGTAAGCCCGCCTAATTCAAAGTAGAAAGGAGGTGGGCGTCATGTATTTAAATTAAGCATGACCCCATGCTAATGAATGGCCGCTCGAACTGGGCATGCGCGTGCATTCTCAGAATCACGTCGAAAAAACTCCCTAAGTGACGTTGGCGCGCAATGCCTATGACGTGTGAACGTAACCTACGCCCAGCCCTATTCCCGTACTACGTAAACGGCGTAAAATTTGACGGCGTCGTTCCCTGGCCCATACCTTTGCATTAGCTGCGCCTCATATAGCAGGGGTAACTTTACACCGGACGTAAGCCTTACGCAAAGCGCGTATCTGAAGCGGCCCGGGCGTATCTATGTTCTAGAATTGGCGTATCTCCCTCATTTGCATATTTATAATGGGAACGCCGAATGCGTCCAGCGTAACTATGCGCCCACGATACGCTGGCGTAGGCAAGTTACGTCGGGCGGAGGAAGGCTATCTCGCTTTGAGAATCGGCGTAAAGATACGAGGGCGCACATTTGAAATTACGGCGGTGTATCTGGAGATACGCCAACGTAAATGCTTGCTGAATCTGGCCCTCTGTCTTTAGTAGCTAATCAGTCTTTTTCAACACCTCAGATACTCAAGACTTTAGTGTATATCCCAAGCCCCTCACCCCTTCAACATTCACAACAAGCAAGTGCTGGAATGGTCAATGCGGTAAAATTTCACTTTGAAGAGACAATTCCCTTGCAAAGTATAGCTACCCTAGCCAAGTGAACATCTATCTGCTTTTAGTAAATCATACTTAATCACTCTATAACCCTAATCTTTAAACTATGGGATTTTGTTGCAGAACTACAAACAGTAGAGCAGAGTACAGCCTGAGGAAGAATGTATTAGACATACAGGGTTGATTGGTTGATCTCAGTGCTTGCAAGGATGACTAGAAGCCCTGTGGGCTTTGGATATGCTTCAGGTTTGGGTCACCCGTGAGTTTGACCTAATCTCAAGTCATTGGCAGTTTAGAAAGAACTACTGAGATTGTTTGCGGCCATAGCAATCAGTTACTAACAATGCACTTCCTGGCCTTTGAACTGTGGTTAGGTGGCTTAAAGTGACCAATAATGGGGGGTTTCTTATGTGCCAGCTTCCCTTTCTATGAGCAGCTTTTTTCAGTGTGTGGAAACTTGGAGTAGGTAGGAACAGCTCACAGAGTGTTGTTTGCAGGGAGGGATAGTTGATGGTTTACAGTGCTGCTAAAATTCAGCATTGTGTTATGTTATTACAACGAATTGCAATGTGGTTGGATACATAGTCTGTACCCCCTGAGTTCACTGTTCTGTATTGTGATTTAGAATCGTTAATTGCAGTGTGTTAAAGGGGTGGTCCACCCAAATGTAATGTTTATTAAAAGTCAGCAGCTACAAAAAGTATAGCTGCTGGCTTTTAATAAACAGACAATTACCTTCTCCACGTTCCAGCGACGCGCCGACCGGGGCTCCGCTCCTCTCCCCCCTCCCCGGTCGGCATCCTCATTGTGACTGTGGGCAGCCTTCGGCTTCACGGCCGGGCACCCACTGCACATGCGCGAGCCGCACTGCGCATGCGCGCGCGGCGCGGCCCGCCGCTGATTAGACAGGCGATCGTCTAGGACCTGTCAGTGTCCTACACGATTGCCAAAGGGAGGGGCTTCAGTAAGGCGATTAGGCCTTATCGCCTTACCAGCCCCTCGGCGGAAGCAGGAAGTGGGACAGGAAGTCCCACTCCTACTGAAGCCCCCACTCCCCCCCAAAAAAAATTACATGCCAAATGGGACACGGGACAGAAACAGCATTGCTCAAAATATGGGCCGACGCTCTTGAGGCCGCAGACGAAGGAGAATCTTGTCTCCTGGCTCTGCTGGACCTAAGCGCAGCCTTTGACACGGTAGACCACAAACTATTACTGACTAGGCTAGCTGAAGTAGCCAGAGTCGCAGAAGGTGATTTACCATGGTTTTCCTCCTTTTTGGATAACCAATCACAAACAGTGAAACTGGGACCGTTCACTTCTGAAAAACGCACGGTATCATGTGGAGTCCCTCAAGGATCCCCCCTGTCACCGGTGCTCTTCAACGTCTATCTTCGCCCTCTCTTTGAAATCATTAGTAGTCAACAACTACTTTATCACTCATACGCAGATGACACGCAACTGTATTTTCGCATCTGCAACAAAAAGGATCATCATCTCAGTCTAGAGACATGCCTCTCTTTGATAGAAAACTGGATGACAAAGAGTTATCTTAAACTCAACAGCTCCAAAACAGAACTTCTCCTGTTTCATGCCAGTCGCAAGAGTCAACTGGCAACAACCTGGACACCCCCGCCCATTCTGGGCCAAATCATCACCCCTAGCTCCAAAGTCAAAAGTCTCGGGGTCATTTTCGACACCTACATGACAATAAACGCACAAATAGGGTCAGTAGTCAGCGGATCTCACCATCTGCTGCGCCTACTAAGCAGACTTATTCCATTTATTCCCAAAGAAGACGTAGCAGTCGTAGTGGGAACAATTGTGAGCTCCAGACTGGACTATGCAAATGCCCTTTACCTCGGACTCCCTAAGTACCAAATCTCTCGTCTGCAAGTCGTTCAGAACACGGCCGCCAGACTTGTGACTGGGAAAAAACCCTGGGAATCAATCTCACCACCTTCACTGGGAGCCCTTCACTGGTTGCCAGTAAAAGACAGAATTGCTTTTAAAGCACTCTGCCTGACTCATAAGTGCATCCATGGGAAAGCCCCGCAATATCTATGCAAAAAGATAGAAGCCCACAATTCCAATCGCGTTCTGAGATCCACCGACCAAAATTTGGTCAAGGTACCCAAAGCCAGATACAAGTCCAAAGGAGAAAGAAGGTTTGCTTTCCAAGGTCCCAGACTATGGAACGCTTTACCAACCAGCATTCGGTTGGAGGAGAACCACCTGACCTTCAGAAGACAGATTAAAACTCTGCTCTTTTGAGGCCATGAGAGAGACAGGAACAACTAGCGCCCAGAAGCGATTTAGTTTGCATGTGCCGCGCTATATAAGTTTTTCATTCATTCATTCATAAAATGGAAAACCTGTAAAAAATAGCATATTAAATATGTCGAAGAGCACGTATATATTATAATTGCGTTAGGCTGGGAAGAAAAACATTGAGACACTATTATTGGCTCTGTTAGATATTTAATAGGTTAAAAAAAGACACATGGGGGTAATTTACGAAAGAGAAATCCACGTTGCACTACAAGTGCACTTGAAATGCACTTGCAGTGCATTTGGAGGTGCGGTCGCTGTAGATCCAAGGGGGACATGCAAGGAAAATAAACATTTTAGCTTGCACATGATTGGATGATAAAATCAGCAGAGCTTTTCCTCATTTCAGATCTACCCCTCAGATTTACAGCGACTGCACATTCAAGTGCACTGCCAGTGCACTTTCAAGTACACTGCCAGTGCACTTGTAGTGCAAAGTGCATTTGCCTTTCGTAAATAACCCCCATTGTGACAAATTGTGTAACTTCCCCCTGCTAAAGTCATTCTGAATATCTATATCAGCCCTCAAAATTTTCACTCGCCTACTAGCATTTGGCGAGTGGATTTAAGCTGGGCGAGTGATGACAGGGCTGCATGACCAATCTCCCTCCAATCTGTGCCTACACTTAGAGCCCCGATGAGTTCGGTGGCTGAAGAGGAAAGGTGCATGCTCAGGAAAAGTAGTCTGGTGAGCCGCGCACAGGCAGAGCAGTACACAGGTGCTCTTCTTACAATTCTCATTAAGCCATGGGACCTAACAGTATGACCTCTCTGAGCCTGCCCCCCTCCCCCAACCAATGTAGCTGGAGAGCAGAAAGTAATGAGTGAGGTGGAGGATTGCGAAAAATTACCACTCCGGTGCAGCGCTCACTGAAAGTTGCCCTGACATGAGTGGCAGCCTTCCAGTTTGTGCAGTTTTATTCTCCTTGTGCTCTATGTAAGTGTCCAACAGTTCAGCCTGAGCACTGTGAACAGACTGGTCTCAATGTGTGCTGTGCGGTGTCAGTGTGCGCTGTGCTATGGTGTCAATGGATGTGCAGTTGTGTGGATCTCAGCGCTGGATTGTACTCCCTCCCGCTGTGCTGCAGCTTCTCTCCTCACTGCCAGCCTGAATAAAAGGGGGAAGTGGGGACATGCAAGCTTGGAGCCGCACACACAGGCTCCTGATGATGAGATGAATAGGAGAGGGAGAGGGAGAGAGAGAGGAGGAATGGGAGTTGCAGAGGAGACGGCGGCAAGAAAATGGGGAAGAGACCCAGTTCTAGTGCCCTGTCCCTCTGGTCTGCCCCCAGTGCCCTGTCCCAATTTGTTAAGTGAGAAGTTGTAAATGTTGGTAATTGGATTTAATTTTGTAACTTGATTCTGCATAAAACATTTAACAGTGTCATTCCATGAGATAATCTACGAGGGCGTGTTTACAGGTGCAATTAGGCGCAGGGCAGTGTATGTATGAATTAGGTGGGGCAACTGGTGGCGAGTAACTCTTGAGGCCTGGCTAGTAGCTCAGGACTTGAAATTTTGAGCCCTGTCTATATGATCAAACCCATGTGATTAAAGAAGTCAAGTGGGAATAAGTACAGTGAAAGAGATTACGATACACTGTGAAACAGAAAATATTTGTATGTACTTATAAGGAAAATGTCTTTGTAATACATTTACAAACTTTTTGAAAGTGCACTTGGAAGTGCAGTCGCTGTAGACCCGAGGGGGACATGCAAGGAAAATAAAAAACAACATTTTAGCTTGCACATGATTGGATGATACAATCAGCAGAGCTTCCCCTCATTTCAGATCTACCCCTCAGATTTACAGCGACTGCACTTCCAAGGGGCACTTTCAGTGCAATTCCAAGTGCACTTTGCACTTGTAGTTTGCACTTCTTGTGCAAAGTGGATTTGCCTTTCGTAAATAACCCCCAATGTGTTTCATTGATACCATAGTCCACTTCTTCAGGTTTTGTGAAACTATAAACGACAAATCAATATTTGCTGAAACATTGACGTTTTAATTTACATAACAATCCAAACATTATAAATGCTTTCATTTATTAACCACCAAGCATTGAATTTTTTTTTAAATAAGTATACTGTGTATGTATATATATACCCACATATGTATAAAAAAGAAAAAAAATGAAAAAAAAATATATATATATATATTTACAGTATAGTATTTGTTATATTAATATTAACAACAACAATATTGTCTGCAGGCTTTGTTAATATAGGAGCCACTAACAGACTAACAAATTGTTTGGACCCTGATGGTAATTTGTCAGTAGCTCCTGTTTTAACGAACGAGTAAAGGGAAGTCCTAGATATATAAGGTACACCCAAGGTATTTAGATGAGTTTTTTTGGAAGCACCAAGATCTTTAAAGGTTATTAATTTTAAATAGGAAAATGATTGTGAAGCTGTAGTTTGTGTCATTGGTTTTTCACATGGAGTCGCATATATTGTTGATGGCGTTAGAGATTTTATGCATTTGGATTTAAGGCTTAACAACTCAAATAAAATTGAATAGTTATATCTGAATACTGCAGCCTTGCCAAGATACTATGGAAATGATCCTAAGGGACAGAGCAGGGGGACAAACAATGTTACAGTCTACAAAACATCAGAAAACCAGAAGTTGGCAATGAAAAACTCAAAGTCTGGGGCATAACCACGGAGACTAAACAGTGCTGTGTAACAGAAATGGTAACATGACTAGAACTGACCTAAACTGATAGAAAGAACAATCACAAGACAACAATGGACACAGCATTGCAAACGTGCATGTGAGTATGAGAACGTGCAATACCAATGAAGACACATTCGATTTGGTACAAAGCAGTACAGAGCAAGATAGGAGTTTTTAACAATTAAGTTACTAATATTTTGTCTTGCAGCAAAACTGAAAATTGTTATTCTTACCTACGGTAATTTTCCTTTCCTGGCCTGTCCTCACGTCAGTCAGCACATCATGGGTTAATCCCTCCTCCAGTCTACCAGTACTACCTTCTTCTAGCTAATAAGTAGGGGGCCTCTCCTCCCCAGTCCTTGTTCCACTAATTTGGCGGACGACAGACTATAGGGAGGGAAAGGCTGTGCTGACGTGAGGACAGGCCAGGAAAGGAAAATTACCGTAGGTAAGAATAACAATTTTCCGTTTTCCTGGCCAGTCCTCCCGTCAGCACATCATGGGATTTAATTTAGCACCATAGGGCGGGAAAAATGTATACAAGACACGGACGACACTATAAATGCTGCTTAAGTAAATCTTTCTTTATTTTGCCTGAAAAGGAGCCGATATCACGGCATTTCCAAAACTAGACGCTTTGGATGAGGTCACGTCTAGGTTGTAATGCTTTGCGAAGGTTTTGCAGGAACTCCAACTGGCCGTCTTGCATATTTCCTCCACTGGTATTTTGGCAAATGCTGCCCAGGAGGCTGCCACCCCTCTGGCCGAGTGAGCTCTAGTTGCTTGAGGAGAAGTCAGCCCTTGTTTCTCGTATGCAAGTTTTTTTACTTTGGTGATCCAGGTCGAGATTATTCTTGTTGAAGCGGCTTGTCCTTTTTTAGGCCCAGAGGGTAAGATGAAAAGGGAATCTGTGTTGCGCACTTGTTGAGAACGATGCAGGTAGATTGAGAAAAGGTTGACCATGTCGAGAGGTCTGAGGTCCAGTTCTTCTTCCTGCATAGGAGGTGATGTAAAGCTAGGTAGCACTGCCTCCCAGTTAGGGGGAAATTTTGAAATTACCTTGGGCGTTGTTATTGGTAAAGGTCTTAGAATTACCTTGTCTGGAAGGATGATACAGTACGGTTCCTTTACTGGACAGGGCTGCCAGTTCGGATACCCTTCTTGCCGATGTTACGGCGGTGAGAAAAACCAGTTTAAGTGTTAGAAACCAGAATGGACAAGATTCTGCCGGTACAAAAGGATGAAGAAGCAGCGCTCTTAGCACTGTGCCTAAGTCCCAGGCCGGAAATAGAGATTTTCTTGGAGGGTTAATTTTCATGGTCGCTTTTAAGAATTGTTTTACCAGTGGTTCGTCTGCCCACCTATATCCTGTAAAACACGACAAGGCTGAAATTTGTACCTTCAATTTATTATAGGCTAAGCCCTTGTCTAGAGCAGATTGCAAAAAGACCAATACTTGTGCCACATTTGGATTCACCGAAGCGAAACTTTTCTGTAACGCAAAAGTTGTAAACTTTGCCCAAATCCTGTTGTAGGTGGCGTTAGTCGAGGCCTTTCTAGACTTTAACAGTGTTGAGATTACTTCCTTTGAAATGCCTTGTGCCTGGGGTCTGGTTGATTCAGCAGCCAGGCCGTCAGTTGTAACCTGTTCGGGTTGGGGTGTACCCATTGGCGCTGCCACAGGAGGTCCCTCTTTAGCGGCAGACGTATTGGGGGGGCTGCCGCCATGTGTAGGAGTAGAGGGAACCACGGCCTCTGCGGCCAGAAGGGTAGAATTATTATTGTATGGACTTTTTCTCTCGCGATCTTTAATCTTTAAAAGGTCCTCATTACTAGCGGCACCGGTGGGAAGATGTAAACTAGGGGAAAGTCCGATGGAATGGAGAAGGCATCTTGGGTCAAGGCTTTGTTGCAACGGAACCTGGACACAAATTGGGGTGCCTTTGTATTGACTTGGGTCGCCATTAGATCCACTGAGGGTGTCCCCCACTCGGAAAAGATTTGGTTCTAGGAACTTCTTGTTTAAGGCCCACTCGTTCTTGTCAGGGAACTCCCGACTCAGATGATCCGCGATGGAATTCTGGCTGCCTGGAATGTAGGCTGCTGTTAGGGCTTCCAGATGTGCTTCGGCCCACACAAATATTTTGGTTGCTATCTGCAGAAGTGTCAAGCTCTTTGTTCTGCCCTGTTTGGCTATATATGCCACTGCCGTCTTGTTGTCTAACATTAGTTTGACTCAAGCTCCCTGTACTAGCTTCTCGAAGGCCCGCAAGGCCAGGTATGCAGCCTGCAGCTCCAAGAGGTTGGAGTGTCCGGACTCCGTCTTGCTCCAAACTCCCTGCACCTGCCTGTCGAGGCAGTGAGCACCCCAGCCCCGGAGACTGGCATCCGAAGTTATCAGAACCCAGTGACAGGTTCTCTGATGACTTCCACCAAGCTAGGTTCTGTCGAATCTGGCCTGGTATGCGAATCCTCTGGTGGAGAGAGGTACCGTCACATTGGCTCAAGAAGGTTGCCTGGAAGGCTCTTGTATGGAACCTTGCCCAAGGAATGGTTGGGCTTGCTGCAGTAAACATCCCGAGTAGGGTCATACAATCTCTTGCCGTTAGCGACGTTGCCTTCATCACGCTGGTGACGCAGGCTACCAATTCTGCCTTCTTCCGTTCGGGTAGGAGGACAAGGCCTCTGTTTGTATTGAAAATCAGTCCCAGATATTCCATCGGTTGTGAGGGAATCAATTGGCTCTTTTGCCTGTTGATGATCCAGCCAAATCTTGATAGAATTTCTAGGACCGTCTCGCGTTGAGACGCCAGTTCTCCGCTCGAACGTGCTACTACCAGAATGTCGTCTAGGTAGTGAAATATTTTTATGCCTCTCAGGCGAATGACGGCAATCACGGCTAGCAGGATTTTGGAAAACACTCGCGGAGCTGTGCTGATGCCGATCGGCAGACACCTGAACTGGAAGTGCTCTTCCCCTACCAAGAATCTTAGGTATCTTTGGTGGCTTTTCTTGATTGGAACGTGCAAATATGCATCCGTTAGATCGACTGATATCAGCCAGTCTCATGGTTGCAACACAGAGATAATTGTAAATACAGATTCCATTTTGAATGTCTTGGGTTCTATGAAGTGGTTTAGAAACCTCAGGTCCAGAACTGGTCTGAGATCCCCCGATGCTTTGGTAAACATCCCGAGTAGGGTCATACAATCTCTTGCCGTTAGCGACGTTGCCTTCATCACGCTGGTGACGCAGGCTACCAATTCTGCCTTCTTCCGTTCGGGTAGGAGGACAAGGCCTCTGTTTGTATTGAAAATCAGTCCCAGATATTCCATCGGTTGTGAGGGAATCAATTGGCTCTTTTGCCTGTTGATGATCCAGCCAAATCTTGATAGAATTTCTAGGACCGTCTCGCGTTGAGACGCCAGTTCTCCGCTCGAACGTGCTACTACCAGAATGTCGTCTCTAGGTAGTGAAATATTTTTATGCCTCTCAGGCGAATGACGGCAATCACGGCTAGCAGGATTTTGGAAAACACTCGCGGAGCTGTGCTGATGCCGATCGGCAGACACCTGAACTGGAAGTGCTCTTCCCCTACCAAGAATCTTAGGTATCTTTGGTGGCTTTTCTTGATTGGAACGTGCAAATATGCATCCGTTAGATCGACTGATATCAGCCAGTCTCATGGTTGCAACACAGAGATAATTGTAAATACAGATTCCATTTTGAATGTCTTGGGTTCTATGAAGTGGTTTAGAAACCTCAGGTCCAGAACTGGTCTGAGATCCCCCGATGCTTTGGGAACTTAAAAGATTGGAGAGTATACCCCTTTTCCTTGTTGGGACAGGGGTACCGGCGAAATTCCATTCTTTTGCTGTAAGCTGTCCAGATATTCTTGTAAGCAGTTCCGTTTAATCTGGTTTGTCGGCCATTCTGTGTGGACCACCGTATTGGGTGGTCTCTTCTGAAAGGATATTCTGTAACCGTATTTGACCGTCTTGCGGACCCACTGGTCCTTGACTCCTTCCGCCCATACTCCCCAGAAAGACCTTAACCTGCCGCCCACCTGGGGGGAATGGGCGGTTACCCCGTCAAAAAGATCTTTCGGGTTTTTTCGCGGTCTGTGCCGCGCTAGACTTTACTTTCTGCAAGGAAGAATTTTGTGGATTCTTCCAGTAGGGTCTTGTATATTCCCGTCCTGGCCTGTATGACCTGGCGTCATACGCTCTCTTGTAGTCTGGCTTGGCTGGCCGGGTGGTCTGCTGTGTCTTCCTGGGTCTCTGTGGCATTAGACTCGACCTTCCCCTGTAGCTCGACTAATAGCTTCTTCTAGGGTCTTTCCAAACAGCACCTTGCCGTTAAACGGAATGTTGCAGAGACTCAGTTTTGAGGTGCTGTCTGCTCCCCAATGTCGCAACCAGAGGGCCCTCTTTGCCGTCACTGCAAAAGCCATGATCTTTGTGAGTAACTTTGTCAGGTCCATAGAGGCTTCTGCTATGAAATCGGCGGCAAGATCGAACTCCTCTATTGTCTGTATGACTGACTCTGACCCTGTATCGGCCTTTAGAGCTGTTTGGGTTCTCGTGGTCCAAACCTTGAGTGCTCTGGAGACTCAGGCCCCGTACACATGGCCGAGAACCTCGACGGGCAGGACACATCGTTCCGCCTGTCGAGGTTCTCGGCCGGCCGTCAGATTCGGCGACCAGCCCGTCGGGAAAGGCGACCAGCCATTCATCCCGACGGGCCGTCGAGCAAATAGAGAACCTGCTCTCTATTTGCTCGACGGGTTTCCCAACGGGCTGGGCTCGGCGAATCCGTACACACGGCCGAGGTTCTCGGCAGAATGAGGATCCCAGCGAGGTTCTCGCTGGTTTCTGCCGAGAACCTTGGCCGCGTGTACAGGGCTTGAGGTTAGGGCAATAGCTGGACGGCACGCTGCACCCACCGCTGAGTACACCTTTTTTAGATCTGTGTCTGCACGTCTGTCCATTGGGTCTTTGAAGGTTGTAGAATCTTGCAATGGCAACGCGACCTGTCGGGCCAGGCGTTGTAAGGCCGCATCTATGCCCAGCGGAGAGTCCCAAAGGTCTGCTTCTTGGGTTTTAAAAGGGTACAACCTCGAGAAACGATTCTGTATGTTTGCCCTCTTCCCTGGCTTTTCCCATTCTTCCTTGAACCATTCTCGGATCTCTGGCAAGAGGGGGAAGGTAACCCCCTGTCTCTTCCGGCTAGGAAAAAATCTTTAAATTTTTTCAGGTGGCTGAACATCCTGATCCCAGTCAATGGCCTCCCTTACGGCTGTGACAAATGATTCAATATGTTGAAAATCAAATAAATATTCTGAGGGCTCCTCAGAGTCCGATGAGCCTAGTGACTGCGCCTCCCAGGCAGGTGATTCGTCCCGCACTGGCTGATTGGCGGAACTAACTTTGGATCTTGATCTCAGTGATTTGGTGGCTGAGGCTGACTGAATAACCTCTGCCACGGCTTCATGAATATAGTCTCTAATTCTTTTCGCCTCTGCTTCCCTGTCTGTAGCCACGTCCTTAATGCAGCCGGTACATAGAAGTTTGCCAGGTTCGGAGGGTGCCGTACATGCCCAACAAAGACCATCGTCTGGATGGGGTCTCGGCTCTGCTACAGTCGCAGAGTGACTGGCTTTGCGTGCTGCTCCTAAAAAGACAACCAAGAAACACTACCTTTAGCTGTTGGTATTGCACTCTTTTACATTGTGGCCCCCGTTGACCCCTCCTACCTGTCCGGTGACCTTGGTGCATTCTGAGGCTGTGGTGAGCTCATGCTGTGTAAGAAAGCAAGATACGCATATCAGGCGGTGACGCAATTGATACCAGCGCCCTAAGAACAAGCGTGCATCTAAAACAAGAAATTTCCCTTTTTTTTTTTTTCTTTTTTTTTTTTTAATCTATTTTCATTTATTACAACCTCTTTACCTTCAGTGGAAGGGAAGAATTCCAGGGTGGCAGCAGGTGTCTTTAGAAAAACGAGGATGGAAGTCCTGTTAGGCAAGCTGAAAGGAAGAAATACCTTTAACATTGCATAAACTCTCTTCCTTATGTTCCTCGATGGTATGTCTGTGCAAATTCATCCTCGCTTGCAACTTTTGTCCTGTTTCACCCACATAAGATCCTCTGCCACACCTTTTGCATTGGATGAGGTACACAACATTACTTGAGGTACAGTTGTATGATCCCATGATTTTGAAGGTCCCATCTGTGTCTGTTGGGGGTGAAAACTGGAACTATGAAGATAGCTGCATCGGTCAGTCGGTTTTCTGTATATCGAAGTGTGAAGCTTGTCATCCCTGATGTACACTGTAGTGTCTAGGAAGTTGACATGTGTGTTTGAAAAGTCCATCCAAAAGTGTCACACACACAAATGGGACCTTCAAAATCATTGGATCTTACAACTGTACCTCAAGTAATGTTGTGTACCTCATCCAATGCAAAAGGTGTGGCAAAGGATCTTATGTTGGTGAAACAGGACAGAAGTTACAAGCGAGGATGAATTTGTACAGACGTACTATCAAGGAACATAAGGAAGAGAGTTTATGCACACCTGTGGGACATCACTTCTCACAACCTGACCACACTATAGAAGACCTTAATGTTTTAGTTCTTAAAGGGAATTTCAGAACTATCCAGGAAAGGAAAACGTTTGAACTAAGAATGATTATTCTTTTTGACATAAAAACGAATGGCCTAAATTTAGATATTGGTTTACTTACCCATTATACGACAGTTTTATGACACCCCTCTATGACTAACATTCCCCCCTCAAGTCTATAGCTCTCCCTCTGTCTATCTCACTAACTCTGCTGCTATCTTTATTACCATTGATTTGTATGTGTTTGTTTTTCTTTTCCTGACACAGCATGACAGCATATACGTATGGGAAGGCTCCGCCCCCTGCCCAATCAGGACCGGTTATACTATAAAAGTAGGTCTCCTCCCCTACCCCAGCATTCTCTGTTTTTTCCTTCACTACTACAGGCTGTTATACTACGGCTAAAGAAAGCAGGAATTTTTATTTTTCCCTCACCTGGCCGGACACTTCCCGCCAAGCCACACAGGTTCAAAGCCTCTCCTGTGACGAAGCTCCCCGCGGTACAGGCAGACCTGAACGCCTAATGGGGGAGGCCTCACCCCAGCAGGATCCAGGAAGATGGGGTGAAGGCATCTGGTCTCTAGGGATTGCTCATTTATCATGACGCCATGTATGGACATTCATTGGACTTTGGACATGAAGCATGCAGGTGGTAAGGCACCACATGGTGCACACAATTCTATTCAGTTACTGCTGCAAGTATAGGCAAGTATGTGGTTAAACTTGCATTACTGAAGGGCTGTGGTTGTGTCTGCAGTACTGCTAATGATGATAGCAGGTGCTGTGCTGTGCTGAAGCCTTCCATTTAACTGAATAAGCCTGGCTCTACAGTCTTGATTTATTTCCTGCAGGTTTGTGGTTAATTTGCATTTCTGAAAAGCATAGATCACACATGTGAATGTAACTGGATGTCTGTAGTGTCACTCTGTTTGCTAATATTAAACAGACTAAAGGATGTGTTTGCAGCATTGCTGAAGTTTGAACTGATATCAGGTGATATTGAGAGCCCTTTCAGGTTAGTGCAGGGATTGGGCCTGCAGTATGGGCTCACTGTGTATGGAAGTTTGGTCTCCTCTGGTAGGTTTAACTTGCTAGTGCTAATGTCATAGGATCATTAATTTGTGCTGCATTCCTGTGATTACATTAACTCCACACTAGGTAAGGCTGTGATGTGTTTACTTCTATGCATTTACATGTTGACCTTGGTGCTAAAATGCCAGGATCTGTTTAGTCACACTCCTTAGTACTTGTTAGCAATAGGTAATGGCTTGTGTTATTTGGGGTACCCCACTGAATGATATGGGGTTTGTAGTGGTTACTATTTATGGGACAATAATCCCAGGCATCTGTGAACCAGTAGCAATCAGCCTTCCTAGAGACCAGCAACTTTGAATAAAGGTGAGGGCAGGTAAGTATATGCTATATCCTAAAAAAGAGTGCAAATTATGGGCATAATGAGTGTACATCTCAAGCCCTCAACACCAAACACCAGTCTACCTGTTTCTGCGACAAGGGACAGATCCACTTCAACCCTGAAAAAATCCCACTATGTAGCTAACTACCAGAAATCTCTACAGGAATCATAGTGGTCGGGGTGTAACTGGTGTGACGGCCAGAATGCAAAACAAGGTTGCAGGCCAAAGACAGTGACAAAGGGGCAGAGACTGAGAAGGCCTACAGTCACTAATGGTTCCATACCAAGCCTAATCAAACAACTGTGCTTGTTTAAAGGCAACCTCTACCTGAGAGCTTGCTTATGGAAAATCGCTCTGACTAGTTGGCATATCAGAAGCAAGAGACGGCGACTTTAACCCCGTCCAAACTGACTGTGTGGAACTCAGGTACTAAGCTATTCAAGCAAAATCAGCTAAAGGGTACCTCTGCCTCTAGAGCATGAATGAATGAAAACTTGTATAGCGCGGCACATGCAAACTGAATCGCTTCTGGCGCTTGTTGTTCCTGTCTCCTTTGGTATCAAAGAGCAGCCAGCCAAACAGGCTTCAGCAGATTAACCAAGGGTACCATTCTTCCAAACAGAGGAAACAATATCCTTGCAGAGACCCTGTGATAGCAAATAGATCTGGAGATCAACAAGATTCATACTACTGTTAAGTAGTGTTGTTGTGACCAGCGATGAGGCAGGATGGAAGCAGAGCTCTGGGCAGTGATAAGCTCTCTATGGCAGATCCTAGATTGAAAGGGAATAGCCAATGATGCAGTTCAGTCACTGCGGATACAAGACTGTATGCTGTTTCTCCAGAAATTGTGGCCAGTGAACTCTTATGGCCCCTCCCACAAAGTGAACACATGCCGCTTTTAGTCAGAGTGGTGACTGTTCAAGTCGGATCTGGCAATATCTAGAAGGAAGATTAATTCCTTTTGTTAATCACCAAAGACCAGAGTATAGCCAAAAGATTGACAAGTTAAATGTGGGAGAACTATGGCGGAGAATAAAGAATCAATAATCTTTATTAGCCTAAACCCAAGTCGCCCAAAAGGGTGAGCTGACAGTTGGATGTAAAGTTCAGCGAAGGATCCGTGAGTCCTGTGCATTAGGAAGCCAATGGAATTGTTTCATTCTCTACCAATTCATTGCATTCCCTCCATGATGCATCAGAGCACAAGGGCTATGATTACATGGGCATTGGTCATAGTAAAAACTTGAATAACAAGAGGGTCCAAAGGGATGGCAGAGGCCATCGTGGCAATTAATCTCTCCAGTCGTCAGTAAAGCCTGACCTCCACAAATACTACTCCAGGATTTTTAAGGAGTATTGTTCATAGCAGTGCCCTACATTATGTTTGATCCCACTGTGGTCTAACTGGGGGCCGTGGACGTCAAGAATACACAGGCATTGATTCAAGACGCATAGGAATCGCAGTAAAATCGCACAATTTTATGCCGTAATACTGGAAACCTAGTCCATTAAGTCCAACCTGGTGGTGTGATAGGGGTATTTACCTTGGTATACCCTGTATGTTGTGGTCGTTCACAAAGGGTGTGTGTGTATAAAGTATACACATTTTTGAAATACCCATGTTTCAGCAAGTAGCTTCACTTGGCCATCAGAGTGCACTAAGAGTTAAACTTGCATACAGTGACCTTGCCACAATCTCCAGGCATTTCCTGGGATATTGGGTCCAGTAGGGGCCGACTTGCGGCACAAGGACTACTGGTAAGTCTTGTTTGAACAACAAAGTGAGTAACTTGTATAGAGCTGACAAATGCTAACCGAATCACCTCAAGGCGCTTTGTATCCAGAGTCGTGCTGATCCTTCAGAAGAGTTGTGGCACAATGACTTCCAAGTTCTGGGAAAGGTCCCAGTACAGACTCTAAGCAAGTCGGGAGGAGCCATCATCGAGAGACAAACTAGTCTCATCGCAGTAATCACCTACTGGAAGGTAATTCTGAATGGGAAAAAGTTAATGAACAAAATTAAGTTACACTCAGAGAAACAGTGTAAATATCCCATTTGAACAGATGCTCTTTCCTATTGGTGGCATCCCACGATCGCAAAAGCGATAAAGTACCCTGTAATAACCCATGTGGTCCGAGGGGGGCCAAGCAGGGTTGACAACTGTATTAAGTTTAGTAAAGAGAGACTTACTTCCCACATGAGAAACGATGACTCCACAGAGGAGAAAAGTCCCCGATTGGGGAGGTAGCTAAGCTAATCTTTCAGAATACCAATCATCACAAGTTGTCACTCGTGGGGTAGTCATGCCAATGAAGGACAAGGTGTCCAAAAGCCAGAGCTACAGCGGTCGCAAAGTCTTTTGGAAACACAACATAGGGAGCCTCAACTATGCTGAAAGGACTCGGCAAAATGGGGAAGGCCTAGCCTCGCTGGCAAGAAGGAATGCAAAACTAGTCAACTTCTGTCAGAGGTATCTCCCAGCATGTTAGGGTTTTCTAGAACTTACAGCCAGAGGGCGTAAGATACAAAAGCCGTTGGATGACAAGGGACAGTCTCAAACAAGAGACAGTCAAGGGATCGGCAACGAGCAAGGCTATCAAGTTATTGGTCTGACCGTAACCTGGGTGGCTTCCCAGAGGTGGAAGCAGATAAACTAAGGACAGCCAGCTGGGTTGGCAGATTAGCCAATACGTATATATATAACAAACATAAGAGTCTCCAGGAGGCCTATCCGGATTTGCAGCCGTTCGGTGGTGATGACGATAATTACCCTGTAGCTTGCAGGCAATGATGCCACGGGTACAGTCTCAGATCCGAAAACTCCCTATTCTCCTTCCTGAGATTCAACACCTCATACAGCGTGCCAACAGTATCTTCCAAGTTCATACAAATTATATCTAGATACAGGAGACCAAGATGTGGAGGTCTCACCGTTAGTTTTTGAAATCTAATGGAGGTCAGAGTGTCTACTTCAGACTTCAAGTACCTTAGCTAAGAGAAGAACCTACAGAATTTAAAGGATGAAATTCTCTACTGGAAGGAATGAATTGTATACAAGAGAGCCTAGAGACGGCATTAAAGGATACTGAAACGCAGTCGTATCTATTTTTCACTCTCTGGGTTGCATATCCCAGCAACCAAGTCTGAAAGACCTAGGCAGGTTATTCTTTCCCCCATGGGGTCTTCCAAATAGTGTGAGACACATTATCTCACTCTCCATTTAAAGGAACAAAACATCCTAAATATGGCCAGGAACATGGGAATAAGTATTCCTTTTGGCAAATACAGTATGTAAAGTAGATCTAGAAGAATCTCAAACATCCAAGTGTCATACCATAAACTACCTTGTTGCTGAAATGATCAGGCAAAATGGCTCTAGTCTCTTCCTCAACACTAGACAAAGGTTGGTATCTTGGCAACCTGAGTTAGAACATCATCATCCTTTTGGGCAGATCCAAACGGAAGTGTTTGAAGTTCCACAAACTTCGAAAAGAGATTCAAGGTTGAAGAGACATAGAATTGGCCCTTCTTCTAGGAGAAAAACGATAAACTCATCAGGCCTAATGGCATCGGAAAAGGACAATCCCGCTGTCCAACGAAGACCATCGCAGTTGTACGGATACAATTAGTCAAAACCTAGATGGAGAGGACAAGTCCATCAGATGAGGGCAGAGACAGCTCCTCCAAGCTGGTGATGCATCCATTGACGGAACTCCAAAATAGTTCCTCCAGAGTTAATATCTAAACTACGACCTGGTCTACATTCAACATGTTGGGGGTCCATTCTGGCGGACCCAGCAGTCGTAACTACAATACATTTCAGTCGTTAGAGGGGATAGATCTAGTCCTCTTAAACACTGGAGCAGTACCCACCCTTATTGTCTGGTGATTTGGTACGTCCCATACGTATATGCTGTCATGCTGTGTCAGGAAAAGGGAAAATGTTATACTTACCTAACGGTAATTTTCCTTTCCTGATGCAAGCATGACAGCATATAGGTTCTCTCCCATAAAAAATAAAAAAAAAGAGAGAAAGAAATGGCAAATATGGGGCCTGAAACATTTAAAGTAAGGCCTTCCTGAAAATGGGGGGATGTATAACGGTGGGAGGTGGAGGAGGGCATGGTTGGGCTCGGCGAATAATGTGTATACGGATGGTGCAGTGGGCAGGTATTTCTTTGATAGACTATGTGTCTATCAGATTGTTTTACATCTTCTTTTTGTAGTTGAAGCCTCGATGTATGTTTGTTTTTTACATGTGTCTCAATAAACTTTTTTTCTGGATAAAAAAAAAAAGATAAGGCCTTCCGCAAGCGATACTAAACTATGAGAATGCTGGGGTAGGGGAGGAGACCTACTTTTATAGTATAACCACCGATCCTGATTGGGCAGGGGGGCGGAGCCTTCCCATACGTATATGCTGTCATGCTTGCATCAGGAAAGGAAAATTACCGTTAGGTAAGTATAACATTCTTCTTTCCCTTTTTTTTCCTTTCCCTCTGAGATTTTTTTTTTTTTTGTTTAACATTCTGCCAAAAAAATTGTGAATCAGTACTGCTTGGACCTTGAAAAAGGGGTAATACCACGAAAGCTTGTCCCGAAAATTGTATGTTAGTGCAAATAAAAAAAGTATCACGGACAATACTCAATTCTATCCGTCACAATTGCACTAATACGGCTACAATCACGTCGCGTACATCATATCTTTGAAATTTTGCACTAATAAATATTGGTTGAGGATCCATCTGCTGTGCATTCTGCTATGCTCTACTCATTGTTGCAGATATTGTAAGCTTGCAAATCAGTGCTGCTACTTGTAGTATGCACCTAATTGTTTCTTATACATTTTTTGTGCAGACTCACCCAATATCTTTAGGGCAGGATCTAGCTATAATGGACAAAGGCTTTGCAGAATTTGCAGTTAAACTGTCACTACCTTCAGTGGGTGATAATTCAACATCTGACCTTTTCAAGCTGCTGTCTTTGTCAGCTAAGCAGAATATAACATATGTCTACTCAGCAGTAGGTCACAATGATGAAACTTACAGATTGAATGAAAGAATAAACTTTTTACAATTTTATTTAATTAAAATATAATCTTGCACAGTAATAAACTGTACACTATTTATAAAACTGATATAATTATAATTGAGATGGAAATTAAACTTGAAACTATTTCTGACTGCCTATAACACATTACCCCTCTAAAGATGTTCAAAAAACTAAAGCCTGCTGTAACATAATTTTTTTATAAGAATTTATCAATTTTTTTCTTTAAATGAGCTATAAAATACCACTTAAATTTAAACTCAAATATTAAGTGTATCTGGACCCAGACACTGCATTAATGGTTAATGTTGTTATGTTTAATTTGTCTAGGTTAGATCAATAGGCAGCTATTTTTTACTGTATTCCTTGCTCTGGCAGGCTTTCTCTGCACTATACGACTAGAGATCTTAAAAAATGCTTCTCATTGCTGCTCTGCCAGCCGTAACTCTCTGATATCATCACATACAATAAAGGATCATATGTATAAAAGAGCAGCATGATTATAAATGTGATATTCTCCAAAAATTAATTGCAGGTGTATCAGTCGCTGTAAATTAAACATGCATCAGAAAGATTCACCCTGCAGTGAATGTTTGTAGAACGTCACATTCACTGCTTTATAAATATGCCCCTTGCCTTTTGTCGGCTACTAAACATACAGTATCTAAAATAAGTGAGTACACCCCTCACATTTATGTAAATATTTTTTATAACTTTTCATGTGACAACACTGATGAAATGTCACTTTACTACAATGTAAAGTAGTGAGTGTACAGCTTGTATAACAGTATAAATTGGCTGTCCCCTCAAAATAACTCAACACACAGCCATTATTGTCTAAACCTCTGTCAACAAAAGTGATCACACCCCTAAGTGAAAATGTCAAATTGGGTCCAATTAGCCATTTTTCCTCTTCAGTGTCATGTGACTCGTTATGCCGCATACACATGGTTGGAATTTCTGCTATAAAAAAAGTCAGACAGAAATTTTTTCATCAGATATTCCGACCGTGTGTATACCTTATCTGACTTTTTCCATTGGAACTTCCGATGGACTTAGAAAGTGAACATGTTCTATTTTTTTCCGGCTAAAAAAAAAAAATTCCGTTTGTCTGTATTGAATTCCGATGGAGAAAAAAACACGCATGCTCGGAAGCATGCACCGTGTATTTCAAAGTCGAAATTTGGTGTGTCCGTGTGTATGCAAGACGGCTTGAGCGGAATTCCTTCGGGAAAAACCAATCGTGTGTACGAGGCATTAGTGTTACAAGGTCTCAGGTGTGAATGGGGAGCAGGTGTGTTAAATTTGGTGTTATCGCTCTCACTCTCTCATACTGGTCACTTGAAGTTCAACATGGCACCTCATGGCAAAGAATTCTCTGCTGAGCATCTAAAAAAAGGAATTGTTGCTCTCTACATAAAGATGTAAACTGATGGTAACCAAGCACAATCCGACCGACCCTCTTGAGTTCCTACCACTGGCGCTTATAGAAAAAGCTACTGCTAGAGTGGACACAACTGCCACTTTAAAGATAATAAATGTGAAATAGTATTTTTAAACCTCTGCAAATTAATAAGTGTTTAAAAATAAGTGGTGCTTAAAATATCCAAACAAAATGTCCACCAAGATGTTCTTGTTCAAAAACAAAACCAAAAAGTGACAGACAGTGTTAATATTCTTACATAAAAATACCCTGTGACACTTAAAAAATAAGTGTATAAAACATAAAGTTCATAAACTGAAATTCAAACGTTGAACGTGTGTTCAAAATCTTCTAATCATCCACCACACCCGAGTGCTAGTGATTCCTCTCCCGTCAGATAAAACACTCACAAAACTCAATATGCCTTATTCGCCAGGTTCACACTGGGCTGCGGGAGGAAGTTCAGCTGAAACATGGTTGGCAGCAATTTCTACTCCGACACTAGCAGTCTGATTTCAAGGACTGCATTTCAGAGTACAGTCTGTGGGGCAACATGCGGCCGATCTTGAGAATGCAAATTGACATCTCAAATCACATCTTGTCATCTCAAATTTTTTGTACCCAGTGTGAACCTGTCAGGCCTTGACCCTCTATTTGCGTGATTAGCTGGTATCTCTTTCCTTCTCATGTGAAATAAGGAAAAAATGTGGGCACAATAGTGTATATACGACGAACGTACAACAGCTTGGTCGTTTTTGCATGGACAAGAAAAATGCAATTTTTTAAATAAATGGACGTGAAAAAATGGTTGTGTGGTATGCTTCCGAGGCATTTTTTTAGAACCGTCTGGCTCTATTTTTTCGTCAAT
This sequence comes from Rana kukunoris, assembly GCA_029574335.1. Lineage (NCBI taxonomy): Eukaryota > Metazoa > Chordata > Amphibia > Anura > Ranidae > Rana > Rana kukunoris. The sequence continues at coordinate 295,282,218 of CM056052.1, forward strand.
TTTTTTACATCATTCTTTTTCACGTCATG